>CAUYPK010043764.1:0-76190 GCA_963574355.1 Loris lydekkerianus
GCCGAGGTGGAAAATGCAGCAGCCACTGGTAAATTTCAAAAATAAAAATATATACCCAAAACAATTACAATAATTGAGGAATCAGTAGGTTAAATGCTTTTCAATATTTATTGCTAAAGAGAAACTGTAAACTAGCAACAACAACTTTAAAACTTTAAATAAAGTGTAGAAAACTGTAGCTTAACAGGTAATCAAGCTAAATCACAATCACCAAATCAAATAACCTGTATGACCCAAGTATAAGCCAAGTCTGGTTTTTTTGGCACAAATTTTGTGCCGAAAAAACTTGGCTTATACTCGAGTATATATGGTACATCTATCAAGCACAGTTGTTCTAGGGTCTCATTTAAATCTAACATCTTTGTTTAATTTCTGTTTGGAGGAGCTGGACAGATCCAGAGAAGGGTATTGAAGTCCCCTGTTACTATGGTGTTATAGGATATCATATTGCTAAAACTAAGCAGTCTATTTTAAGAATCTGGAAGCATTTAAATTTGGTTCATAAATATTTAGAATTAAAATTTCTTCTTGTATTTTTCCCTTGACCGATATGAAGTGACCATCATTTTTTGACTTTAGTTGCTTTAAATACACATGTATCTGAAAATAAGATTGCAACCCCTCTTTTCTTCTGAATTTCGTTTGCCTGAAAAATTGACTTCCAACCTTTAACTCTTGAGTTTTAATTTGTCTTTTGTTGTTAGGTGTGTTTCCTGCAGACAGCAAATAGATGGCTTCTTCTTTTTAATCCAATCAGCCAATCTATGCCTCTTCAGTGAGGAATTCAAGCCACTGACATTTATTGAGATAATTGATAAGTGTGGTAGCATTCTATTCATCTTATTTTGTGAAAGTCTATTGCTTAGTGTTGTCTTTTGCATCATTGTGGAAAATAGGTTCTGTCCTTTAATTTCTGGATGTTTACGTTGCTGAAGGTCCATTGTGATGGTTGGTGTGTAGAACAGGTTGAAATATTTCCTATAAGGCTGGTCTTGTTGTGAAAAATTTCCTCAATGTTTACATATCAATAAAGAACTTGATTTCTTCATTAATTTTAAAGGTTAGCTTAGTGGGATATAAAGTTCTGGGCTGGAAGTTGTTCTGTTTAAGTAGATTAAAGACAGATGACCATTGTCTTCTGGCCTGAAAATTTTTATTAGAGAAATCTGCAGTGACCCTGTAGGTCCATTGGCACTTATTCCTGGTAGCTTGCAAAATCTTTACTTTTATCTTGACTTTCGATAGATTCATCACAATGTGCCTTGGAGAAGCTCTATTTGAATTGAGGTGACCAGAGGACAGATATCCCTCTGAAAGGAGTATGTCAGAATCTTTGGTGATATTAGGGAAATTATCATTTATAATATTCTCTAGAATGGCTTCTATTCCTCTGGGGCATTCTTCTTCCCCTTCTGGGATACCTATAACTGATATGTTTGAATGCTTCTTAGAGTCCTGTCATAATTCTGTCAGTGAATGTTCTGCTTTCTCTCTCTTCTTTTCTGCTTCTTTAACTATCTGAGTTATCTGAAGAGCTTTATCCTCTGCCTCTGAGATTCTTTCTTCTGCATGATCTAATCTATTGTTGATACTTTCTATTGCATCTTTAATTTCCCTAATTGACTGCTTTAGTTACTTCAGTTCTGCTATATCCTTTTTATATTCTTCATATCTTTCAACTCTTATTTGATTCTGTTTTTTGCTTTCCTTTTGGTTATTTTCTACTTTCTCAGCAATTTCCTTCATTGTTTTCATCATCTGTGTTTTAAATTCCCCTTCTGTCATTTCTAACATTTTTTTATAGGAGGAGTCCTCTGCTGTAGCTGCCTCGTGATCCTAGAAGGGGTTACTCTGAACTGGTATTTCGTGTTATAGGATTTTTCTGCTGGTACTTCTTCATGAGTGATTTTTTGTATCTGTTTCCTTATTCTAATTATTCTTTCACTTTTCTTGCTCTTTAAAGTTTTAATGAGTTCTTTTGATAGGGGACCAGAAGGATGAGAAAACTAAGAGCAAGAAGGGAAAAAAGATTTTAAAAAGAAAAAAAAAGAGAAAGAAGAGGGGGTGAGTAAAAGGAAATATTGACAAAAAAGGGAAAGGCATTGAAAGAAAGAAACAGGAGTAGTATACGTGTATAGTATGGTACTATGACCCAACCTTAAAGACCCTCAACTTCTAGGGATTCTGGGTTGGGTGATTCCTTTGACATCAATAGCTCTTTGCTAGCTGGATCAAACACAGTACCCACCTCTACCAGGTAGAGAGGAAAGCCAAAAATACTATTAATCAAACCAAAACAAATAAGCAAGAACCCTTATGGGGTAACACTGGAGGAAAAGTACAACAAATAATAGGGGCAGAAACACTGGCAAAAATGAAATTCTAATTGTTAAAGAAGCAAAAATGAAAAGTTGTATTTAAACTAGGATAGTGGGAAAACAACAACAACAACAACAAAAAAAAAAAAATCAAGAAAAATACCAGGGGAAAATGTTGAAATTAAGTAATAATCCAGATAAACAAAAAAAGCAATACCTTCAATACCCCCAAACTGAAGAACCAAGTAGTATGTATCTTGCTGAATATTGTTCAAGCAACAGGTGATCTTCTGAGGTATAAGATGTAAATCACAATGTTAATATAGCTATATGAGATGGAGACTGGAAGTCTCTGCTGATCTCTCAGACCCCGCAGGCTTGGGAGCCCAAAAATGTCCTCAGCCCACTTGAAAGACACTCCAGACTATGAACCTTGGCCAAGCAGAAGCTTTCCAAGCAAAGCACTTATCCCTGGGATCTCTCCTGGTGTGGTTGCAGACTCCCGCTATGCCCCTGAGGGCCAAGGCTGTTAATCTGCCACACTTGGAACTCTGCACTTCCCCAGTGTCTCAGTACCCTCCTTTGGGCAGCTCAGTCACTAGATTGCTCGCCCAAGGTCTCCTGGCTGATCTCCATGCTGCAACACACAGGGGCAGCTCTCCCACAGCAGCTGTGTGGGCTGCCCACAGCTGAACGATATTAGCTCCCTTCTGGCTCAGTGTCTCAGACCGGGGCCACAGACAATGCCCAAAGTCGTCTGCACACACTGGCCTAAGATCTCCCAAGGCAGTTCAATCGAGTGCCCAAGTCCAAGAAAACCAAAACAGCCCACAGGTAAAGCTTTTCCTGCTTGCAGTCTCACTGTTGCTATGGGTATAGCTGCAGGCAGCCTCCCACCGAACAAATGCACCTACAACTTGCCAGATTTTCCACTGCTTCTGTCCTGCTTGTGGGGTCCAGAAGTCTCTCACTGATTCCTGTGTCACCAAAGGGAAGCCTCTGGGCAAGACCCACCAGCCAGAGATGCCTGGAGTCTTCTCTCGCCACTCTCACTGCACCTGGCTGCACAGAAGCTGTTACTCGCTATTTGTCATTTTTTAAATCTGATTTTTTTCTTATTCCAAATAAATTTGAACCTAACTTTGTAGTATTTTATTTAAAGAGCACCTTGCCCCCCCACTGCCCAAACCAGTTGTCTAAACTTCAGGTCCCACAGAAAAAATCTGGTCCTAATTAAGTTAGCAAAACAGGACAAAGTTTTTCTCAGCTTTAATTTTTGTTTATTGAAGCAAAAAGATAAAGTGCCACATAAATATTAATAATTTATGTGTGTGTCCCTTTTTACTTCTACAGAGACAAAGGATTCCAATCTCACCCTGGTCATATTGTTAGTCTTTATAGATTCATTCATGTATTTCAAATGGGTGTTACTTAAGACATCTCTAGAGTTCATCTGTAGAGTCAGTTACTATGTAAAACTTACAGCTGAAAGAACTCAGCTCCAAAGAATATTTTTGAAAAACAAGTGTTATTTCTGCCTTATAAAAGTGTTGAACCCAATGGTTATGGTTAATAGTACCCTCTGTTAAGCTTCATGTCCCACTGAGAACAATGAATGTTAAAACTCTTTTTATTAAGCTGGTCTCATAAACACCTCACATCTACTGGGTATCATATGTGCTGCCTATTTTTATTAATATGTACTTTTGTCATATTGCATAAAAAACAGCCCATTGCCAGGAAAAAATATTTTATGTAAGCATAAACATCTATCCGTAAAATGAATGTATTATTTTGTTTCATAATAAACTTTCCTTATGGATTCAAAACTAATATTTTAAAAAGTAATATTTTTTGCTGAGCTGAGTTGTTCCTGCTACTACTTTTAAAGTGTACCACAAAATATTAAATATGAATTTTGTTTCAAATTAATCTAAAAATTAAAATAACATTTAAATTAAAGTTAAATGAGCTAGATTTACTTATAAATGCAGGACTATAACAATGCTATTTTAGAAAGAAGAGTCATTAATTTTATGTGTTACTTTTAAATTACATTAAAATATACATTAATATTGATAATTTAATTATTAGTTTCATAAATATTAAACCGTAATATTTATTTTACTTTTTTGTTTTGATCTAAGCAGAGTAAACTGAATTTCTTATTAAAATGTTTTTGAGGGGTAACCATTAATCACCAGCATTAATGTCATTTTGGAGAGAAAATGATCAAACTTGAAATTTTAACATACAATTGTAAATGGAGACAAAAATGGAGAAAATTTTAATTTGAACGCCTAAATCAGAAAGATTTTCTGTTTTAGTTTTCTAGTTTCCTCTTTATGTTTCAGATAACTAAATAATCATTGAACAAAAAAAATTTAGTAGCATACTGCTAACTGTAGTAAATATATAAGCAAGTTCTTGATTGAAATTTAGAAAGCTTCAAGAATTAGCTTGTTGTTTAACCTCACATCACTTCCATTGTTAGCAAGTTTCATTTGTGACATATCTTATCAGACAGGTCTTATGATGCACAAGTAATTTGTTTCATTGAATCAAAATCAGATAGCAAGTATTTTATTGAGAGCCTATTATATGTTCAGGTTTTTTTATTTTTTATTTTTATTTTTTTTAGACAGAGTCTCACTCAGTCGCCCTGGGGTTGAGTGCCTTGGCATCATACTCACAACAGCCTCAAACTCTTGGGCTCAAATGATTCTCTTGCCTCAGCCTCCCAAATAGCTGGGACTACAGGTGTCCACCACAGCACCCAGATATTTTTTCGAGACGAGGTCCTGCTGTGGTTCAGACTGGTCTTGAACCTGTGAGCTCAGGAAATCTACAAAGAAATAGAGATGTATAAACTTTCTGACAAAGAATTCAAAACAATTGACTTACAAAAGCTTAGTAAACTTTTTTATACAGAATATGCAGAGAAATAATTCAAGAGGAAACAGAAGAAATGATACCACAGAAATACAAGAGATCATGAGCCCATAATGAGCAACCACACACTCATAAATTATAAAAACTAGAATAAATGAATTAAATGTATGGGCACATGTAACCTACCAAGATTGAATCATGGAAAAATAGCAAATATGAATAAACCAATAATGAGTAAGAAGATGGACTCAGTAATAAAAAGTCTTCCATCAAAGAAAATCCTAGGCCCAAATGGCTTCACTGCCAGATTCTACCAATAATTTAGAGAAAAACTCATATCAATTGTTCTTAAATTATTCCAAAAGTTGAAGCAGAGGGCATATTTCCAAAAGAACTTACTATGTCAAAATTATCCTGATAACAAAGCCAGACAAGGGCCTTATAAGGAAAAAATACAGGATAATATTCCTGATAAACAGACACACGAATTCTTAACAAAATACAAGAAAATAGAATTCAGTTGTATGTAAAAGAATTATTTATCAATTGAGATTTGTCCCAGGAATGCAGGGATGTTTTAACATATGCAGATCTGTAAATGTGATACACTATGTTAACAGAACAGTGGGAGAAAATGTATTATCATCTCAAGAGCATAAATAGCATTTGATAAAACTAAGCATTCTTTTATTATAAAAACCCTCAACAAATGAGTTACAGCAGAAGTGTATTTCAATATAATATGAGTCATATATAAAAAATCCATAGCTAATATACTCAATGGTAAAAAGTTTAAAATTGAAAGTTTCTTCTCTACTATCAGGACAAAGAAATGGGTGTGTATACCCTTGCCACTTCTACTCAGCATTATACTGAAGTCCCAGCCAGAGAACTCAGGCAGGAAAAAAGAAAGTAAGTCATCCAAATTGAAAAGAAATTATAATGTCCTTGCTGCAGATGACATGATATTATATATAGAAAACTCCAAAGACTCCACCAAAACACTGTTGGAATGAATAACCAAATTCAGTAATGCTGCAGGACAGAAAATCAACATATTAAAATCAGTAGCATGTCTACAAACTAACAAAAAGCTGTGTGGAAAAGAAATCAAGAAAACAGTTCTATTCACAAGAGCAACAACAATAAAAATGAAGTACTTAGGAATAAATTGGATCAAGGAGATGAAAGACCTAGACACTGAAATCTATAAAACTTTAATGAAAGAAATTGAAGACATAAATTAATGGAAAGATATCCCATTCACAGATGGAAAAATTGATATTGTTAAAATGTGAATTTTTCCTATAGCAATCTACAGATTTGAAGCAATAGCTATCAAAATTTTAATGAAATTTTTCACAGAAATAGAGAAAGCTATACTAACATTTGTATGGAACCCCCAAATAACTGGAATTGCTGAAATGATCTTGGGCAAAATAGAATAAAGCTAGTGGCTAACACTACCTTACTTCAAAATATACTACAAAGCTGTAGCGATCAAACCAGCATGGCAGTTGCATGAAAATAGACACATAAGTGAATGGAACAGAATAGACAGGCTTCAAATAAATGCATGCATTTATTGTCAATAAATATGTATAATCAATATGTTTGGCAAATTATTTTTATGTATAATATATAAAGAATTTTTAATAATCAAATAAAAATGGGCCAGTGATTTAAACAGACACCTTATAAAATAAGGTATGTGAATGGCTAATAAACATTGTTTATATACTGTTTATAAACACTTATAAATGAAAAGTTATTCAACATAATTAGTCATCAGGAAATGCAAATTAAAGCATAATGAGATATCATTATATGATAATAGAATGACTAAAATTGGGGAAAAAAAAAAATAGAAGACAAAACCCCAAAACTGCTGTTGTACAAGTGGAATGACTAAAACTGTAAGTTAATGACAGGTATATAAAATGACACCATCATTTTGGAAAACATTTAGCAATGCTTTTATGAAGTTAAACATTCAGTTACCACGGAACTTAATAATTTTGCTATTTGGTATTTACTCCAAATAAATGAGAGGATGTATCCACACACAGTCTTGGACATGAATGTTTGGTGGCTTTGGTTATAATCACACCAAACTGGAAATAACCTAAGTGCTCATCAGCAGTGAGCTGCTGAAAACATTTGGTGATGTCTATACAATGGGATGGTACTTAGCCAAAAAAAAAAAAAAAAAATAGGTACAAACTCCTGATACATAAAACAAATAAAAATAGGGACAAACTCCTGATATGCAAACATGATGAATGAAATGAGCAAGGTATAAGATGGTATGTGCTACCACGTTATTCCACTTGTATGACGTTCCACAATAGGTGAAGCTAATCTTAGTGGCACAAGGCACAGTGGTGGTTGACTATGGCTGGGATTGCCTACAAATCCTTTGGCTAATATTTTGTTATGCTGGTGATGTCTTGGCCCTTGTCAAAACCCATCCAGGTAAAATTCATGAATGTTATTTCATGTAATTATTGCCTCAGTAAAAATTATTGAAAATGTTTTTACAATGTCATTTATGTATAGCACAAGCATAAGGTTAAAAATTTCGCAAAAAAAATTACAATACTCTAGGTTCTAACAAAAATATAGCCCAAAATTTGATTGTTTAAAGCAAGTTATTTGAAGACAAACTATTAATCAATAGGAAAGAAAAATTGAGGTCTCGAGGTCTCCAAAATGCAAACTGAACGTTCTAGTTCTGTGCAAGGAGACATTTGATGAGGAAACCTGGAAGATGCTGGAGGCTGTGGGAGTTAGTGATGCCTGTGGGTCCTGAAGCATTTCTGTAACAATCACAATGAAGGAACAGACCATGAGGATGGGATTCATGGTTTAAAAAACCTCATAATTCTTTTTTTTTTGGCCGGGGCTGGGTTTGAACCCACCACCTCTGGCATATGGGGACAGCGCCTTACTCCTTTGAGCCATAGGTGCCACTTCCAAAAACCCCTCATGATCCTTAAAATAAGTTGAAACCTCAGAGTGACAAGAACTGGGGCTCTTAGTTTTAGTTACTATGATAATAGCTAAAAACTTGATGTCTTTAAACACGTGTGGACTGGTCACTTCTCATAGTGTTTGCTATAATTCACAAGGGGTTTTGAGGGCTAACATAAAATGAAAAACGAGATGAAATACAGCACATACCTGGCTTTGATCACTAACACCAATCATTTACAAAAGTGCATACAATTGTCAAAAATGACAATGGCATATAATCTAGAACCCAAAATTTAATAATCTAGAATTAAACTACACTGTATATTGAGGTCATCCTGGAAAAAGTGCTACATACATCATTGCGGAATCTCACTATGGTCATCTTTGAAGTACTTCTCTTGGGAAGTTATGCACTAATACCAGTGCCTAGTCCACCCTTCCACACAATTTTGGAACGTTTTGGAATGACTGAGAGTGGTCATCATACAGCACACAAAAACACTCAACAAAAACGCCACTGAGCAAGACACTGCCTCGTGTTGACATGAACATAGCTGCGAGAGGCATATATATCAAGGTCATGACACCTACTGAGTTCTTTGTGCAGTATTGTCAACATAAGCACATGCTGGAGGGTTTGGAAACTTAATTGTCAGATCTTCTAAAATGGCAGGTCTGATGGGCATTCTAGAAAAAGAGTTCCAGAATTGCTTTGAAGGGTAGACTGGGGGGCTGGTATGGTGCCTCACATCCCAGCAGGAGTCCTTTGAAGGTGATTGCGTGTTATTTAGCAAAGAGGTGTGTAGCACTTTTCCTAGAATGAGTTTGTGAACTTAATTGTTTATGTAATTAGAAAAGAGCAAGAAGCAAATGAATGCGTAGGAGGTGAAATTTTTGAATGTGAAGGTGTATTAAATTTTTATCTTAAGTAGGAAAAAACACTAAAATTTCAGATCATGTCTCTGAGACTTCCAGAAATACTGCTTTATTTTAAACGTAAAAGCTGGAAGAATTAGAACTGGGACAGACACATATCATCCAAAACTCTGAATAAAATAAAAGCAAAGATAATATAAACCAAGGAGAAAAAGCCATATCAGAAGGAAATACAGAAACAAGAAAACAGAAAGAGTAGAACTTTTCATTCAGATGAATTAGTAAATGACGGTGATTTCTGTAATCTCCGTGTAAAACTTGCACAACATCACCAGGGAAGCACTTCAAATTGAGAAGAGACTTCTTTGCTTATTCTGTGGAATTTTATCTTGGGAAATAACATGTATGTGTATTGCATTTATGCAATAGCAGTAAGTGATGCAGAGGAGGGAGAGAGAGAAGAGTGATCAGATCAGTGAGTCTATTAAATAATTTACAGCAGCTCTGACTCTCAGGGAATCAGCACATGGTCCCAGCAGCTTTTCCCTCGTTAGGACAGAATCCAGGCAGAGAGAACCCTGTGCCATCAGACCCTGCATCCTTCTTCGCGTACCCAAGAGTGTGCACTGCTGGGTGTGCTTGTCACGGAGCATCTCATCCACCTGCAGACAGAGGGCATCACTGAGCCACGCAGCAGAGAAACAATGGCTAATTACAGAAAACACCCAGACCTCCAACTGGGACCGAGAGAAACACAAAGGCAGAATCAGGCATGAGGTGATAAACCTATGGTTTATGGTCTTAGGGTTGTACTAGGATGGATGATTTGCATAAATGTAAAAGAAACAAGTGTATCAGGAAAATACAAGGTAATAAAATCTGTAAGGAATACAAATTTGGAAAGAAGAAAAATACAAAGGCAATTATCAGGCCTTGTGCTGAAATCCTACAGTTCCCACTTTTATTGTTGTACCAGGGTGGATTATTTGCATACACATAAAAGGAACAGGTATATCAGGGAAGTACAAGGTAATAAAATGTATAATGAAACAAATTTGGAAAGGGCGTAATCTGTGTAAGCTGCTGTCCTTCGTCTGTCTTCCTGGAAACAAAAAGCTTAGAATATGGTCATGGAAGATAAATGGCTTTAGAGATGGGAGAAGAGTGGGAAGAGATGAGAAACTACAGGCAAGAAGAGCAAATGGTGAGGGTGACAGGGAGCATAACGGCAGTCAGGGCGTGAGGGTGGGATGGTCTGTGCAGCTCGCCGGGCAAAGCTCAGTGTATCTTGACTGCAGAGCTGTGCAGCTCTTGGAAGGGTGCGCATAGGAGACTGCATGGTGCATGCATATAATATGTGTATTCTGAACTCAGCTGTTTTCTACAAAGTTGTAGCCATTGACAATCGTATCTAACTTTGGCTCTTAATTAGATAAAAGAGAATGAAGGTTAAGATTTATTTACAAACATGTACCCAGTATTTTTCATGAACCTCGGTCGGCTATCCTGCACTGAACAGAAATAATATCAGAGTTTTGGAGAAATAAGAAAACTCTAAATAAAAATTGTATCTTGTAAGCTGGAGGTCTATGAACTGCAGAAATCATTTATGAATTTAATGGGTAAGTGGAAGGCGACATGCAAGTGGACGTGGATCATTAAGAGCTGGGATTTTAAAAATCTGTCTCAGATACAACAAGTATTCCTTGAGTCCCTCATTCTTCCTGCTTTATTTATGACATTTCCTAGAGCCTCTTTTCAACTGGAGGGCCCAGGCAAACAAAGGTGCTCCTCAGACCACAAGAATCCTGCCTTGAAACAAAATGCCATTTTTGTAGCATTTGCCTGCGGAACCAGTGAACCTGGCCACATTTTGAATGCTCCAATCATCTTAAATTAATTTTCTACTGTGCCAGACTAAGAAAACCCCAATGCATATTTCATATAACTTTGTGTATTTTAAGGGAATTTTTATCCATCTGCTTTTAATTCATTTACATTTACATCATCAAATATTAGTTTTATGAGCTTTTGATGTAGAACCAATTTTAGCCACCTTCTCAGGAAGGTAGGTCTCAGTACTTTTCCCTTTTAAGAAAAGGAGGACTTGTTTTGCCAAAGACAAGCAAAACTAAAGTACACAGAGCTTCAGAACTGCTCTGTAACTCAGGGATCGCATGATTTGCAGATTTGTGATCCAGAATTACCTCCCTTCTCTGTACCCACATAGCTGAGACTTACCAGAGTCTCAGGATACTCCTGCCAGATGCTAAACAACCAAAGTGATTTGGCAATGAGAATCGAATAAAAATTTCAGGGGAAAAAATGTGGAGCTCTTCAAAAAATAAGTTTGACTGAAAATAACCCCCTCCCAGTATTTAGAAATATAGAAGCTGACACCATTCTGTGTGAATTTTGAAGAATTATCATTAAGATAAATCTCAGCTAACTTCTAGGTTTTCTCAGTACCCTGGAATGAGATATTCCTGGGAAATATTTAATTCAGATATTCATAAGGTATTATTAATTTCTATGTCTATGAGGTGGCTTATCCCCCCATTTAATACCTGTTGATTAAAGTAACAGAATAATTTTTTGAGTCTAAAAATTTCATTTTATACAATTCAAGAAGATTTTCCCAAATATTCTGGTATCTCCTTGGATTTGGTCAATAATAAATCTAAGTTTATCTTCATTACTTTTGCTTTACTATTCACTTTAATCTTAACCCTTTTGGTCTGTTTTTCTATAGTGAATAAATTTGAGAACATGAGTCATGGGAACACATAGAACATTGGTTCAGTATGGGGAAAATTAAAAAAAATGATTTTGAACATGTTCTTTGCCAAAGTTTTATTATCAAGGATTAGTTAAAATGTTGTACTAAAGTTTTGGAGGAAACCTATTGTCATGGGTGTGGGAAAACCTTAATGATTAAAAAAAAAAAAGTACAGGAAGTCTTCCTGAATGGCAGACTGCATGAAGTGAGAGACTCCTTGGAAAGAATTCGTTAAGCCCTTTATATCTTTTTAGGGACAGCAAAGACCCCACATTTGGAAAAATATGCATCTCTTCAGTGTAAACATGTAACGAGGTGATGGAAGTGCCCAAATGTTGTTTGTGAGGCACTTGTAAGTGTAAGACAGAGAATTTAAGAATGAATTGTTCTATATTTAGATATGAGTTATCCAGTATAAAATGATTCAAAAATCCACAAGTCTTTGTACCTGCCTATTTTCTGAAGGGGGTGGCTGCACAGAAACATGGATGTGGATCCAGAAACATCTGGAAGAAAAGAGGAAGCTTTAATCATTCTCCTTTCATTCGGTCCCTCCTCCACGCCTATAAATTAACAATGGCTGTTATGGATTGAATGTGTACCATGTACCAGAAACTCTTTAAAAAATGTTAGAGGTATTATTTGGTGCAAATGTTTGAGAGAGGTACATTGTCGCTCTGTCACTGCTAAAGCAAGAGTCACAGGGATCGTTACCCTGCTCAGGATGTCACAGGAGTGAGAGAGAATCAGGATGTGCTGTGGGGAAGCAGAGCTCCCGGCATGTCTGTAATTTCATGTGTTTGTGTAAGTACACCACATTGAACAGGTACATTCACTAACATTTTACCAACTCTGAAGAACATAGGAAAGAGATAATCTATTTTCTAAGATGTGATCCAATAGTTAAATGAGTTATAAAATATTGCTGAATATTGCTATTGTGCATTCTACAAATTATGAAAAAGAATCAGTGAGAAGATTTAACTCTGAAGTTAAATCAATCCGCTGATTATGCACGTGTGTGTCAGTTTCCATCATTAGCAACCAAGCCTTTGACTGAAGGTAACTTTGAGATAATTGTTTTTCAGGGGAAATTGTGTCTTTTCCTCTAGTTAGTGTGGTGTTTCTAGGGTTGACATCAGGACTTACTCCCATCCCTTCTTGTGTAGTCTCCAATGCACGTACATCCAAAACCTTTGCTTGTATCCTTATGTCTAAATACAGAGTGATGACACGCATACAGACACATACGCAGTCCTCTTAACACAGTGTGCCGTGTCTTTTATTCTTCTGAGAGTCTGTATCATGTTTCTGCATGGAAACAAAATCATTGTAGAAAATATGTGTATCAAATAAAAAAAAGAAAATACGTGTATCAAATATCTCCATTATAGGTTAGTGTCTTAGTAATTATAGAGGGTTAAGTAATATCCCAGTATATGTTATTAATATTTTTATCGATACAAGATAATGCTATTTTACAATGAACATTTCTGCTAAAACACGTAAGAATATAGGACACTTTCTGTGGTGCCATCTCTCACACTGTAGACCTATGCAGACCATTTCCCCATAGCAACTGGCAGTTTTGTTATCCATCAGTGAGCTACAGCAGGCTGAATTACTTTAGCCTCTCCAATTAGCTTTCAGCTGCCTTCATTTTCTTTTTTGGCACCTGGCTATAAATTCTTGGTAATACAATCTAGAAGCATTTAAAAGGTCACTTAGAATGTTTTTCTTTTCTTGTAGTTTTATGTTTTTCTCTTTAAGATGGGCAAATTGAGGGCTGGGTTAGGAGGATTGGATACTGAAGGTATGTGCATACATGCACGTGTGTGTGCTAAACGTGCAGCTGTGCATTGGTCTGCTTGTTAAAAAGTGGTCTTAATAAGCCTTTTCTGTCATCAGTAGTGGGCAAATTAAGCTGCTATATGAAAACCAAGAGACTGAACGATTTCAGTGTATGCCATTTAATAGATGCTAAGGTTCAAAGGTAGCAGCTTAGTCTTTCCTGCTCGCACTTGGGGCTACGTAGCTATGGGAGACAAAGGCACTTGCACATCACTAGCAAACTAAGTTCCACCTCCAGGGGAGAAATAGCCATAGGAACAGGGTGAAGGTCAAGCAACCTCTCTGTTTTTGCCTTGAGCTTAATTCAATTTTTATTTTAAATTTTGGATGCTTCTGTTCACTTTGGTTGAAAGCAGGCATATAATTTGGCCCTAACCAAACCATTTATGGCCCAGAAACTAGGAAACTAACATTTGATTACTATATTCCTCATGCCAGCTACTTAATTAAGGCAATTTCATTATGCAAGAAAGTATCTCATTTTTAAGTCAGAGGAGATAGTTGCTTGGTTCAGAGTCCATTTTTTAACCATGATTAAAAGTTAATCATGTAGTTTGGTTGTAGTCTTACAGATTTTATCCTAAATTTTTCTGAGTAGAGTGCTTCAAGATGGACTTTGAGAAATCTAAAATATCCCATAACAACACAAAGGGGGGGGGGGAAGTGCTGGAAAACTGAGTAGGGAATGAGGCGGCAGAGGCCGTGAATTTATTTAGGGTCTAGAACAGGTGTCCTCAAACTGCTGCCCGCGGGCCACATGAGGTGGTGTGAATTGTATTTGTTCCCATTTTGTTTTTTACTTCAAAATAAGATATGTGCAGTGTGCATAGGAATTTGTTCATGGTTTTTTTTTTTTAACTATAGGCCAGCCCTTCAACAGTCTGAGGGACAGTGAATTGGCCCCCTGTTGAAAAAGTTTGAGGACGCCTGGTCTAGAACGTGTAACAAAATTGTTTACCAAATGTAAAAGTGACTTTTTTGATCAGATACTTGCATAACCTAATTCAGTAGGTAAGGAAAGGGAGCCTGAAGAACTTAAATCACTTTCTACATAGATATGTCATGAAAGACACTTGAGTCGTGTTGAGCCCAGGTCTGTTGACTTATGATTCAATGCTCTCCCTCTTTGCCTCTTATAATCAGTCAGTTACCACAGCCAAGAGCATTTCCTTTACCAACATCCATTCCTCACTCACCTCCTTGATTAACTCATTTGGGTCATGTGACTTGGGGCCATCTTTCTTTCTTTCCTCTAACAGTGAGTTTTCAGGTTGAAGCTAAAGGACAAAAGGATTGAATTATTTGCTTTCTAAAATACTGATTCAGGATTAAGGTTTAAAAAAAAAAAAGTTGACAGGAAATTCATTACAGCCTGCTTGAAAGTGATTAGCAAAAGTAGGCAGCTCTTTTTGTCCTAATCTTTGGCCTACATCCTTAAGGTGAAGACATGATTTGAGTTTAGAATCTTAGAGACAACATATGCCTGGCCTACCTCAAGTAGGAGACTAACATTTCATTACTAAGTACGAATTCCTCATGGTTGACATGTGTGCAATGATGGCTGGAAGTATTTGGGTTAGCAAGAATTAATCTTCGGGAAATTAGTTTCCTATACTTTTCCAGAAATATTTAATATTTGTTTACATATGCCAAAAAAAAATTTAGTTAGCATCTCTTATGTTACACAAGATGAAAAAATAATGTCTCTAGCTTCAAGGCATATAAAAGTGTCGAATAATAAACATATAATTCAGACAGCACGGGTTGTAGCAGGTCTGGGAGCTAAGTACTTGTATAGACTTTGTTACTCTCTTCTCCACTGTTTCCTTTCATTCAAACCCTTTTCCTCTTCCATGAAAAATCCATCTCCTCTGAGGCTAGTGGATTAGACTATATTACTAGCAACAAATTTTGTCAGTAAATTCTGTTCACTTCCTAATCATTCTTCTAATTTTTGAAGTCTTCAGTATCTGCCTCTGTCTTCTTCATATCCCGATTTTAACAATTCCCAAAGCAACACCAACATCCACTGGATGGATTATCTGCTTTCTGGACTCCTTTAAGCTGTATATTCACTAACTTTCTTCTTTGCTCTCTTTTTTACAACCATTCTCACAGGTACATCCTTGAAATTGTCTTTGAAATTACAATTTAGAGATTCTCTGAGTTCAATTGAGTTATGAACTCAATTATAAGTGTCCCTTCACTATTTTAGAACTTCTGTTCATCCTACTTTGGTTTATTTCAGATCCTTCCAACTGAGATTAGAGGAGCTCTGACTATTCTCCTGTTCTTTGCTCTGCTTTTTTTTTTTTTTTTTCACATTCTTGGAGGAATTCCAGTAACTTCTTCCTGGAGAAAAATCTCACAGCTAGGCATACTGATCCTTCTACACAGTGATGGCAAACAACCCAAGGAGCTCTGAGCACTACCTAACAATGGCACCGTGCTTTGTTGCTGCTGGTGATTTTTGGTCAGAGTCTCATCACTAATTGTCATCACTAATGACAATTAAAGTTCTGTACTTTCAAAATGTTGACACTCTTATTCTCTCATCTCTCCTTTTGGTAAAACACTTTCTTTGTAATACAAGAAGAAGTCTTGTATTACAAACCCTCCTTTTAGCAGAGGCTCTGTTGTATAATAGGAAATTTAAATAAAACTTCTTGGAAGGAAATCCTATTGAGTTCTGAACTGAACTTGCACATCTGTTTGTCTGAATTGATCTGCTTTCCTCCTTATGAGAGTCAGCTTTCCAGCCCATGTTCTGAATCCTATTTTCTTGTAGCTGGGTAGTCTTGGTGTTTTAATTATCTCCTCATTTTTCTTAATGTTTAACTTACCTCTCATAATTTGTTTTTCATATCAGTGCTTAAAAATACTTTAACCTCCATGATATTAAAGAAAGATCTTACTGGGCAGTGCCTGTGTATCAAAGGAGTGGGCGCCAACCCCATATACCAGAGGTGGCGGGTTCAAACCTGGCTAAAAACTGCAAAAAAAGAAAAATAATAATAAAACAAAATTTAAAAAGATCTTACTTTTGATTAAATATAGTAGAACCTTTGTAGTTGACCACCTCCTTAACTTGACCTAATTTTCATCTGTAAAGGTCACAACCCATTTATAGAGTTATAGAATACTTCCTCTTTCCCTATGACTTACTACCATATCAATAAGACTCAAGTAAAATAATAGAGGATTATAGCTGAAAAAAAAAAAAAAAAGATTCAGACTCTATTTAAGAAGGAGTATCTAGGGAAACAAACACAAAGATAACAAGAAGACAACACTTCTGTCCCCTTGAAATCAAGTTTTTTTAGCATTTAGCTCTCCTTATATATTTCCATTATTGACCTCTTGTCAGACAGATAATTGGGAAATATTTTCTTTTATTCTTTATGTTATGTCCTCATTTTCGTGATTGTTAGCTTTGCTGTGCAGATTTTTAACTTGAATTCTTCCCATTTTTCCAACATGTTTTGGTTGCCTGTGCTTTGGGAATAGTACTCAGGAAATCCTTGCCAAAAACAATCTTCTAAAGCATTTCACCAGTGTTTTCTTTTAGTAATTCACAGTTTCAGGTCTTAGATTTATGTCTTCACCAGTTTTGATTTGATTTTTATATGTAGCAAGATATGAGACTAGTTTCAATTTTCCACTGTGGATATCCAGTTTACTAGCACCATTTACTAAGAGACTGTACTTTCCCCACTGGATGTACTTGGCTACTTTGTTGACAATAAGTTCTCTATAGATGTGTGAATTTATTTCTGTGTTCCCTATTCTGCTCCAAAATTCTTTGTGTCTGTACCATCCTGCTGTGCTTACTACAACACTGTAGTGTAATTTCAAGGGAGGTAATATTTTGTTTTTGTTTTTTGCTTAAGATGCCTTTTGCTAGTCTGAGTTTTTTTGTGGTTCCATCTACATTTTAGGATTATTTTTCCTATGTCTATGAAGAATGTTATTGATATGTTGATGAGAATTGCATCAAATCTTTAGATTTATTAGAGTGCTTTGGATATTTTAGCAATATTAAATCTTCCCATCCACGTACATGGAATATCTTTCTATTTTTGGTGTTCTCTTTAATTTTTTTCATCAATGTTTTATAGCTTTCATGTAGAGATCTTCTTTGGATAAGTTTAGTCCTAAATATTTTATTTTACTTTTAGCTGCTGTAAATGGGAATACTTTCTTTGTTCCTTTTTTAGATTGTTACTACTGGCATGAGGAAGTATGGCCTTTTGTATGTTAACATTGTATCATGCAACTTTACTGTATTTGTTTATTAGTTCTAGTAGTTTCTGAGTGAACCTTCAGGTTTCTCTGGATAGATGATCATATCATCAGCAAACAAGGAGAGATAATTTGAATTCTTCCTTTCAGTGTGGATGGCCCTTATTAATCTCTCTTTTTGGTCACTCTAGCTAGAACTTCCAATACTATGTCTAATAACAGTTAAAAGTGGGCATTCTTGTTCTAGATCTTAGAGAAAAGGCTTTTACTTTTACTCCATTTAGTATACTAGCTGTGGATCTGCCATATAAGGCTTTTATTTTGTTCTTTTTATACCATTTTTTTTGAAAATTTTTATCTTGAAGTGATATTTAATTTTATTGAAAGCTTTTTGGGCCTCAATTGAAATGATCATCTGGTTTTTATTCTTCATTCTATTGATATGATATATCAAATTGATTGATTTTCATATTTGGAATAATTCTTGCATCTTGAGATGAATCACACTTGATCACTATGAATGATCTTCTTAATATGTTGTTGAATTCCATTTCTAGTATTTTGTTGAGGTGTGTTGCATTTATGTACATCAGAGATATTGGCCTATGTTTTTTTTGTTGTTGTGTTTGGTATCAGGGTGATATAGGTTTCATAAAATAAATTTGTAAAAATGCCCTCCTCAATTTTTTGGAACAGTGTAGGTAAGATTGGTATTAATTCTTTGAATTCATCATAGGATTCAGCAGTGAAACCATTGGATCCTAGGCTTTTCTTTGATGGGAAACTTTATTACTACTTCCACCTTGTAACTTTGTTTATACAGGTTTGAGATTTCTTCCTGTTGAATCTTGGTAGATTATCCATATCTAGGAATGTATCAATTTCTTTTAGATTTTCTAATTTATAGTTGCTCATAATCTCTAATAATTCTTTGGATTTCTGCAATATCAGCTATAATGCCTCCTTTTTCATCTCTGATTTTATTTGGGTCTTTTCTATTTTAGCTAAATTTGTGTCAATTTTATCATTAAAAAATAACTTTTGTTCTGTTGATCTTTTGTGTTTTTGTTTCTATTTATGTATTTCTGGTCTTTCTTTTTTCTTCTACAAATTTAGGTTTGGTTTACTCTTTTCTAATTCTTTAAGATGCGTCATTAAGTTGTTTATTTGAATCTTGTCTATGTTTTTCATGAAGTCATCTACTGCTGTAAACGTTCCTCTTATTACTGATTTTTCTAACTTCTACAGGTTTTGATATATTGTATTTTAATTTTCATTTTTTTCTAAAAAATTAACATTTTCTCTTAATCTCATCATTGACTCACTGGTCATTCAGAGGCATATTGTTTAATTTACACATGTTTATGTATTTTCCAATGCTCCTCTTGTTATTAATTCCTAGTTTTATTCTGTTACAATTACAAAAAATATTTGGCATGATTTCAATTTTTTAAATTGTTTTGAGACTTGTTTTGTTGTCTAACATATGATCTGTCCTTGAGAATGGACACCGAACATTCTTTAAATACTAGGCTCATTTGGTCTACAGTATGGGTTAAGTCATATGTTTCTTTGTTGATTTTCTGTATGGATACTCTTTCCAATGCTTAAAGTGGAGGGCTGAAGTCTCCAGCAATTGTGTTTTGGGGGTCTATCTCTTTAGCTCTGATAATAATCTGCTTTTATATATCTGGGTGTTCCATTTTGGGTGGAAATTCTGCTTTTTATATATGTAGGTGCATATATTTTTAGAATTACTATATCCTCTTGATGAATTGAACCCTTTATCATTGTATAGTAACCTTTTTGAAACCTATTTTTATGTGATAGAAGTATAGCTACTTCTATTCTTTTTGATTTCTATTTGCATGGAGTATCTTCTTCTATGACTTTGTTTTCAAGGTATGTGTGTCTTTATAGGTAAAGAAAGGTTTTTGAAAACAACACATTGTTGAGTACGTTTTTAATCCCATTAGGCACTACTTTATTTCTTTTGATTGGAGGGTTTCATCCATTCTCCTTAAGTGTTACTAGGAATGATAAGTGAGGACTTACTCTGCCATGTTGTTACTTGATTTATGATTGTTTTGTGAACCTCTCTTTTTCTTTTTCCTGTCTTCTTTTTTAAAAAATGATGTTCTCTGATAGTATGTTTTAATTTCTTACTTTTTATTTTCTGTGAATTTTTTTTAATTCAAAGTCACCATGAACCTTGGAAAGTATATTTTATATACAACTATTTTGAACATATGACAACTTTGCTTTCACAGAAACAGACAAATAATAAAGCAATGATAAATGTAATAAAAATCCCACTATTTAATCCATCCCCTACATTTTATATTTTAGTTGTTTCCATTCATATCTTTATAACTATCTCTCAAAAAGTTATTATTGTAGGTTTGTCTTTGAGTCTTGCTACTTAAGATATGAACAGTTTGTACACCACAAGTGCAGCAATAGAATATTCTTTGTTTCCTTACTGCTACCAGAGGTTGTCTACCTTCAGATGGTTTCTTTATTGTTCATTAATGTCATTTTATTTTAGATGAAACTTTTTTTTTTTTTAACATTTCATTTGTCTGGGAAAATCTAGTTCTTCTTTATGTTTGAGGATATTTTTGTAGTGTATAATATTCTAGGGTTAAATATTTTTCTTTTCTTTCAGCACTTTGTGTCCTGCCATTCTCTCCTGGCCTGTCAGGTTTCCTTTGGGAAGTCGGCTGCCAGATGGATTAGCTCCTTTTTGTGTTACTGTGTTGTGCTTAAATCTTATTATTATTTTTTTCTTTTCTGTTGCTTCTCTTAGGAACTTTTCTTTTTTCTTTCTTTTCTTTTCTTTTCTTTCTTTCTTTTTTTTTTTTTTTGAGACAAAGTCTCACTATGTTGCCCTAGGTAAAGTGCTGTGGCATCACAGCTCACAGCAATCTCAAACTCTTGGGCTCAAGCAATTCTCTTGCTGCAGCTTCCCAATTAGCTGGGACTACAGGTAACCAGATATTTTTTTGAGGTGAGGCTTGCTGTGGCTCAGACTGGTCTTGAACCTGTGAGCTCAGGAAATCCACCTGCTTGGCTTCCCAGACTGCTAGGATTAAAGGTGTTAGCCACCATGCCTGTCCCCCAGGATCTTTTCTTTAGCCATGGTCTTTGGGACCTTGACTACCGTGAGGTAATCTTGTTTGGGTTAAATCTGCTTGGTGTTCTATGACCTTCTTGTACCTGAATATTGATATCTTCCTTTTGGTTTACACAGTTTTCTATTATTTCTTTAAGTAAGCTTTCTACCCAATCTTTCTCTCTATCATCTCTTTAACATCAAAAATCTCTTAGTTTGTCCTTTTAAGACTATTTTGATCTTGTTGGCTTGCTTTATTTTTTCTTACACTTTTTCTCTTCTGTGTGTTTTCAAATAGGCTATAGACACAGGATTCCCCTGTTCTTGGCTGAACAGGAACCCCTATTTTCTGGGTCTAAATAGGCTCAGATACCAGTCTCATCATGGACCCCATATCTAGGGACAAACTTGTAAATATCAGCATGACCAACACCTCATCTGGACCACCACTGCTGGAGCAGGGAACATACCCCTCAAAAGAGGCTGCCCCTCCTGGAGCAGAGAACATACTCAAGAGGGACCATATTCCTGTATAAGGGAAGTTTTAAAATTAACTTATTCCCCTAATACCCTGGTGTAAAATGGTTGTGATATTACATCTCCTCCCACTCTCTGCCCACAGGATAGGAAATACAGTATATAAATCCTTACACAGAAGGTCTACATGGGCTGCCCACCTGGGTCCCCCCTTGGGCTTGCTAAAGGCTCTGACTTTCTCCCTCTCCCCTTGTCTTTCAGTGAACTCTGTCCTTTCATTTACTCATGTGGACCATGGGTTTGTGAGTTCATTCTTAGATTCTCTGAGACCAAAGAGCCAGCAGAGAGAGAGAGAGAGAGATTCCAGCTATACTATCTTCCAACCTACTAATTATTTCTTCTGGTTGGACAATTGTGCTATTGAGAGACTGACACCTTTCTTAGTTTCTTAATTGAATTCTTAAGCTCTAGAGTTTCTGCTTGATTTGTTTTATTATTTCATTCATTTTGTTATGTCTGAAAAGTCACCTATCTCTGTCATTTTTGGACTGGTACCTTATTCAGTTCATTTGGTGAGGTTGTATCTTTTTAGATGTTCTTGATGCTTGTGGATGTTGGTTAATGACATTGAAGAGTGGGTAATGATTTCATTCCTCATTTTCCAGCCTTATTTGAATATGACTTTCCTGAGAAGGCTTTCTGGATATTCAAAGAGATATGGGTGTTCTGGTCTAAGTCTTTGGTCACTGCTGTCATATCAGCACTGGGATTGCCCTGAGCCCAGTAATGCCATGTCTCTTGTAGACTTCTGGTGGCACTGCCTTGGCACTTAGGTACCATCTTGGGTAGGACACAAGAAAATCCCCTGGATTACCAGACAGTTTCTCCCTTTATTCTCTCACTCTGTGCTGGGCTACTTGAGTTGAGGAAGGAGGGATATGGGCACTCACTTGTAGCTACCAGTGCCAGGGGCCCAGTCTCACCCAAGCCTGTGGTGACTGTTGCCTGGTTACCTCTGATGTTTATTCAAAGCCCACGGGCTCTTTAGTCATCAGGTGGTGAGTCCTGCCAGGATGCAAGGCAGCCTGTTTCCTCCTGGACTAGCATGGGTCCAGAAATGCTATCCAGGAACTAATGCCCAAACTCAGGGGCCTTGGGAGTCTGCTTGGTACTTTATTTTACTGTATCTGAGCTGGTACCAAAGTTACAAAACAAAGTCCCCTGTGATCTTCTCTTTCCATTTCTCCTCTGGAAAAGGACTCTCCTTGAGCCAGGCTACCTGGCATTAGGGCTGGCAGTGACACAGACTCTGCCTGTCCTCAGTTGCTGGTGTCTCACTGCATCACGTGTGCCCGAAGTCCACTGGCTCTGAGCCCCCATAGCCACAGGAATTGCCCCAGGGCTGCAGTCCTGATGGCTCTACTGCCTTACAAATTTAGTTCAGGCCCCCACCGCTCTTTGCTGGTGGTGGGGCTGGTGCGAATTTCACCTTGGCAATAGAGAGGATTTCTCTCAGGCCAGGCTCATCAAAATACTCTTTGCATCGACACCAGCAGAATTGAATCCTGTGTTATGTTCCTCAGTGCCAGGGCAGCCCTGAGTTTCAATTCAACACTCTTATTCATTTAACTATCCCTCCTCGCACATAGCATTTCTCTCCACTAGTGTGGCACTGTGTAGGTGTAGATGGTGTAGATGGTGTAGGCAGTGTAAGACTGTCTTTTCACCTTCTTTCCTTGATATAATGTAAAAACCAGGTAATGTGATTACTTTCCTGAGCTTTGATTCTTCTAATGGTGATTGTGTGCGTGGACAGTTGTTTACTTAGGTGTTCATCTGGAAAAACAACTACTGGAGGTTTCTACTCAGCCGTCCTGCCGCACCCCTTTATCTGCCTCATGTCTGTGGCTCTGTTTGTCTCCCTCCTTCCCTTCTCCCCTCCTTCTCTCCTTTCTGTATAGCTGCTATGACATCCCATATGTTAGGTCTTCCCTATGTCTAAAATTGAGAGGAAAATAATTATAAAGTAAAAATAACTCCCCTTTAACAACAGTAATCCACCTTTCTGGGTTTGCCCAAATTCACCTTTTAGTTTCTTGAGCTGAATGTTTACCAGGCGTTGTTAACTCTTTTTAACTGTGTTTTTGCATATGTGGAGACACAGAATTTTTTTTTTTTGTCACTTGACCTAATGAAAGAAGACCACAGAGGCCTCTAGACCTACATTTTAGAGTAGATTGTGAGTTCTGTCTTTATAGTTTTACTTAGCTTTTTGAGTGACATTGATAGATAGCCTTAGATAATTAAGCAATTTTGTTTTGTAAGTCTAAGATTTCAAGCATTAACCTCAACTAATGTTAGCCCAGGAAAAGAAGAAAAAAAAATTTGTTTTGTAATACATGTTACAATGTGTCTCATAAAATTATCTTTCAAATTAATTCTCCCAATATTTTGGAAAATAATATTTTTTGTCTGGCATGTTTTTGGCTTAATCATAGAAGAGATAAGTTTATTGCTTACATAACCATATGAATCAGACATGGAAAATACGTATTAAATTATTTAATTTATTCTTCTGCCAATAGTGTATTATTCCCTGAAGTCTATTGGTCTATTTCTTAGACTTCTTACATAATGCCCTAACAATTTAACCAACATTCCCTATTTTCCTTATCCATTTCTTAATTGATACTGATATCTTCTTCTAGTGAATGCAATTAAAATTAATATTTGAGGACTATATAAAAATTATCTCACATTTTTATAGTTATCTTTATTGTGTACACATAATTAAAAAAGCCTTTATCACCGGTGACATATTGTTATACCTATTATATATATAAAAAAAAAAATGAACATTCAGGGAAACTTCAAAACTTCTTCAAAATGTTGTAGTTAGTGAGTTATCTAACACAAACTACCTTCTACTATATTAAAATTCAAAATGATAACTACCTTGTTAAAAAAATTAAATGGAAAAAAGAATTAAATAAAAATCATTAAATTCCACACTAGATTAGCAATCCATCAAACATACTGAAAAAATAGGGGAGTTTTTGAAGAATTTGAAGGTAATATCACTTTAGTGATGATTATTTTCACTACTTTTCAGTTTTGACAAATGCATAGAATTTTGTAATCTCAACTTATATCAACACACGGAACGTTCTACCACCCTTCACAGTTTTCTCATGCTATCCCTTCCTTTGTGGTTCTTCTTCTCTTGACTTCTAGAAACCAGTGATCTGTCTTATGTCCCCATTCTTTGTTCCCTAGAGTTCCTAAGGGGGGGGGGGGGGGTCATGGTGTGTTGTATTCTTAGTCCAGCATAATTGAGATTTATCCCTCTGTTGAGTGTCCTGTAGATTTTCTCCTTTTATACTAAGCAGGATTGTGTTGTATGAATACATCATGGTGTGTTCAACTGTTCTCCAGTTGAGGGACACTGAATTTATTTTCAGTTTTTGGCAGATAAAGCTGGTATGATATTTACATGTATATAGATGTTGGCAAGAACTTTTTTTTTTTTAAGAGCTGTTGCCTAGTCTGTCAAGTTCTTCTAGACTTTTATTTCACTTGTGTAACTACCAGGAATAGAATTGCTGGGTTACATGTTACATTTAATCTTCTGAACTGATTTCTAAAGTGACAATATTATTTTGAGTTCCCACTCTTCATCCCTCCCTTCCTTTTTTCTCCCTTGCTTTTTTTCTTCTTTCTTTCTAAATACCTGCTTTCTTCTTTTCCCTCTTTTTTGCCATTTTAAAAGATTTGTAGAATCTCATGGTAGCTTTAATTCACATTTCCTTCATAAATAATGATGTTAAGCACATTTTCATGCACTACTTATCTGCCATCTGTACAATTTCTTTGGAACTGTACCTATTATATAAATAAAGACATATCTTTCATATCTTTTGCATATTTTATTTTATTGAATTGTGTTAGCTTATTTTCTTATTATTGAATTTTGAGGGTTATGAATTCAAGATACCAAAACAAAAATCTGGTCAAATGTGTGATTTGTTAAATATTTTCTCCCGGCATATGGCCTATTTTCTCAGATCTCTGAACAGTATTTTTTACAGAATACTTTCATAAAGTCTGATTAATGCTTTTCAAAATTTTAAAGATTATGCTGTTGGGGTCATGTATGAGAGCTTGCCTAACTCAAGGTAGCAAAAAATGTTATCCTCTATTTTCTTCTAAAAGTTGTAAAGCTTCATGTGTTATGTTTAGGCCCAAGATTCTCTTTGAGTATATTTTTCTACAAGTTGTAAAGTAGGATATTAGTTCAGGTTCCTTTTTTTCTTTTTGCATATAATTCTCCAACTGCTCCTTCACAATCTCTTAAAAAGATTATCTGTACTCCATTGAACTGAGTTATCAACTTTTCAAAAGTCAATTAGTCCTGCATGGACATGTGGGAAAATTATGGTTAAAAAAAAAAAAAAGAGATAACTGTGCTCTAATGTTTCTGCAAAGGATACTTCCCTCTGATAAAGAGATGTGTATTTAGTTGGAACACTGAATTACACTGAATGCTGTTGTTTATTGTTCTATCCTCCACATTATTTGGAACAATATCTTTGTATTTGTTTATTTTCCTTTATATTTTGCTAAACAGTATTTATGAGAGAAAGAGTCCCAGAGAGGTAAAGTAAAAATGTTTCCATATTCTAGATATACCTTGTCAACTTTTTTCAAATACATTATAACAATTTATATTGTCTTTATTATTTGGATTTTCTTATACTGTCATATATTAATTAACAGGTTATGTAAAATATAATGACTGCAATTTAAAAGGCACACTTTAGGGTATCAGCAAGTATGAATTTTGTAACAGCTACTCATTTCTCTTCATTCCTATGGTTGTTAAATATTACAAGTACTAAAGGTTTTAAATTCTAAGGGCTATTTATTTATTTGCCTGAGTTCTTTGCCCATTAAAAATATTAGCACTTGGTCTATCAATATTAGCACTTGGTCTATCATAGATACTTTTCTCTGTTTTTTATTTAAAAAAATTTTTAAACAGTTTAAGATTATGTGGCCACCTATACTGATATTTGTCTTTCTGACATCTGACATCATGCTTTGTAAGATTGCAGAGTCCTCTAATATTTGGATTTGATCAATGGTCACACTTATTTTTGCTTATCTATAATTTTTTTTTAATTTAGAAAATTTATCTTATTTTTTTATTTTATTTCAATGGATTTAGGGGTACAAGTATTTTTTATGACATGAAAGAATTGTACAATGTTAAGTCAGGGCTTTTAGTGTATCCATCACCAAAATAGTCTACATTATATAATACCTGACATGTGGACTTTTGTGCCAGAATCCAGACTGCAACGGCCTACAGAAACCTTGCCTTAGGTCTTACTGGTTTAAGAATTCCTTTCAGTAATGCAAAGTTTGAAAATTTACAAAGCTTGCCTCAGATGCCTTCCTCGCTCCCTGGCCCAGCTCCTACCTGATGACCTCTCCCTGGCCAAGGTTTCACACCAACTGATGCCTCCGTGTGTCTGTACTATCCTCACATTTCCCCCAAGCTCTATGATTTCTTTATTATAATTCTTACTGTGAAATATTTGAAGTCACTGGGTACCTATATTAACAAACGAGTTCCAGTGCACAGTTATTAGATTTTGAGCTAAACTTTTACGTTTCTTATCTCCCTTGATCCTCACAGCAATTTCTCTAAGGAACTAAGTATATACCTATGGATGGGGAAAGAGGATGGGAGAGGGATTTGAGTTTTTTTCCCAAGATAATAAATATACAGGGGTGTAGTGGCTGAATGAACTGGTGTATAGTATTTCAAAGCAATTCCTGTGAACCACTTCCTTTAAAAATAGTATGTTAATTGTTATGAGAGATTTATAAGAGCAAAAGCAGTATTCTAATTAAGAAATGTAAGATGATATATAAACAATTGACAAGAATATTTGCTGATAATTTCCACTGATAATCATAGAAAATATATTGAGTGTAATCATTAGGTGCAAAATCTCTACCTCCTGAGCTCAGTCATGTTTCTTCAGCTTTCTGGCTGTGTGATCTTGGGGAATTTCACCATTTTGTTCTCTAATTTCTCTGAAAAATGGGAAAGGGATATATATACACATGTATTTATACAAACACAAATATATATATATATATATACACACATATATCTATGTATCATGAAGATATTCTTAAGATTCAGTTATTTAATATAAATAAAACACTCAGAATAATTTCTAGCCTAAACAAATATTATGTGTTTTCTTAAAAACAAATTTCAGTGTCTTGCATGTGAGCTCCTGAAAGCAAGATCTTTTTGTGTGTCCTCATAGCTACATTCTCTGAAGTGAGAGCAATGCTCAAAACAGAGCTGTGCTCAGAAAATGTTTGTGAAATAAAGTGACAAACAACTTTTACCTCTGAACATGCCAACAACAACAACAAATATGAAACACAGCACTGGTCAAATTGTGACAGAAGCAGCAACCATGACGTAGTGATCGTGTATAAGTTATGTTTTTAAATTGCAATCAGGTAAAATATTTTCAAAACTTAAAAAGTCTATATTTTTTAAAAAATGTTAAATAACTGAGAATTTATGTAAAGGAAGGAAATGTAGAAAAGAAAAATGTGGATGCCATCATATATTTAGTTACTTTTTATTTATAATAGTAACTAAATGTAAAAAAGAAGACAACATTTCTGATAAAACAGAAATTGTAATTTATTAGATTCTCCATGACCACCAGACATAACATATATAAAGTATATGTTGCAATATGGAAAATCCATAAGAAAATGTAATTCAAAACATCAAAACACATGCCATTTTTATTTAATTTTACAGAGATATGGCTGATACACTTTTCTTTACAGTGCTATTATGTAATATTATAATATGGTAGTAATAAATGACACATTTATTTCAGATTGCACCTGTTGAATTACATTGTTGTTCTTTTACTGACAGCTCTTTCTTTCAAACTTGACAAAATGATCTACAGAGAGTAATTCATCTTCTGGTATACATAATATATTTCCATTTCTATTACTCCCATAAAAAGAGAATGAGCAAGAAATGAAAACCTACAGCATGAGACAAAAGTAAGAAAAACACGAATTAGGCAGATTTTACCCAAATGTATTCAACTGCGACAACTATGCTGAGAATTGCCAGTGCTAGGAAAGGCAGCTTTCTGTTCTTGATATACAGAAACTTGGCTTAGTTTCCCAAAGAATTTTATAGGCAGGTCACATTGAAGGAGATAATGGTCCAGATAAATAGAAAAAGATGTCTGATGCAATATCTTAGATCTTTATTAATCAGGGAATCTCTCTAAATGTGGTTCTTCAGAAGAAACTGTAACTATTTAACCGTGAGCATGGAATAATACTCTTTTACAAAGGCTGAATCTACTGAGGCTTTATAACTTCTAAAATTACAGATCAGCTTGAAATATTTGAGTTTTATTTAGGTCTGCTAAAATGCACATTTTGAGATGTCATACTTTTATACATTTTTTTTTCATTTTGTCAAATCTTAAGATCAAACAAAATGTTATATTTTATATTAAATGATATTTCTTCTAAACCAAATGTAGCTTTTCAAGGGGTCAGGTGAAAAAATAAATAATTTCTAGCAGATTTTGAAAATTCCAAGCCATTTTATATCAAATTTTCAAGTCCCTTTAGGTTATAAAATCTTATACATTCTTCTATTTTGGTTAGGTTACTCTAGAAAATATTGAAGTTCCTGAAGAACAATATTTCCTGTACTTTAGATGGAGCTTTGCTAGTCTCACTTTGCAAGGGCTTGTTTTTTGGTATGAAGCAAAAAATTCTAAGGCTTAGCTAAAAAAAAAAAAAAATAAGGCAAATAAATCATTGGAAAAGTCTGGGCTTTAAGTGAACTTAATTCCTAACTAACAGTGAATTTATATTTCTTCTATTTAGTCTTTGCTTGATTTCGCATGATGTGTTTTCATCCAGAACTTTTTTCACATTGTGTTAGAATGTAAGAAAGGCAAGTGCAGAAAGATCATTAAATTGTAGGCATTCCCCTTGTAGAAGAACTATTATCTGTCACTGACTAAATGATGTCTCAAAATTTGAAAGCACTGGGGAAAAAAAAATGTGATGACTGCCAGTTTCCTAAATCACCTTGTCATCATGTTTTTACCTTCTCATCATTAGCTCAAAGAATGTTAATGGGAAGAATAAGAAATGGAAATCACTGAGGTTTCTTTCTCCACCGTTTGTTCTGGTTGCACCATTGAAATATGTGCAAATATTTTCTTTCTGGTGAAGTGTTAGTTGACTGGAGAGGCACACTGCACTCAGTTTCCTATTATCCTAAGATTACACACACGGTCTTTAAAACATGACATCAAGTGGCAGCCATCAGGACTATTGACACACTTTTCACAAAGACACTTCTTTTAATGGCAGTCAATAAAAACCATTAGACCAAAACATTTAGCAAATAAAAATTATCTGACCTCTGCCGTGAGCTGTGATGCCACAGCACTCTACCGATGGCAACAAAGTGAAACTCTGTCTCTAAACAAACAACAACAAAAAAATTATCTGACTCTTTGAACAGGCTAAAAGAAAGAATCATCTAGTGTATTAATAATTTCATTAACTATAACTAAATAATACTCAGATTTATAAAATAAATAAGCCAAAAGTTAACCCCCTAAATATGTTATATGAAGTCTACCAATAAATGTTATATATAAAAACTAATGTGTTTTCTGTCAAATGTGAACATCCCTTTCATTATTGTATCAGATTATTTAATTTGTTCAAGTATGTTTGTCAAGTTCAGGAGCTGGTCTATGTACAAAATTCAGCCATCTGTTTTGTAAATGAAGTTATTGGAACATGGACATGCTCATTCTTTCATGTACTGTCTGCGTCTGTCTTCATGCTGCAGCATCAGAATTGAACAGTGGAAAAGATAACGTGTCTGCCATCTGCATTATCCTGCCTGTCCCGCCCCGGCTCCTGGTCTAGTTGTTGAGAACACATCAAGTCTTACAGCCACATGCTAACCTCGTCCCAAGTAGCAGAATCAAAAATTGATTACATTATCCTAACGCAAAGATACGTTTATTCCTTTTATGTCTTAAAAATAGAAAATAATCAATGTGCAAAAATAATACCAGGGAAGTTGAATAGATAGGTTCAAATGGTTTCTGGCTGAAATAAAAATATTTTGCCTCAGGGAAGATAATCCTTACTTTATCAAAAATGAATGTTATGTTGCTTTCTTTCCAAATTTTTTAAAATTATTTTTTAAATTATCAAATAAAATCATATATATTTATTGCATCACCACATTTTGAAACATACATACATTGCAGAAAGACTAAATCAAGTTAACAGATGTTTTACCTTCCATACTTTTTTTTGTGTGTGAGAGAACTCTTAAAATATGCCTTCATAGCAATTTTCAAGAATACAAACCTTGTGATTAAGTATAGTCACCAATAAAGACACGGAATATATTCCTCCTTTCTACATGAAACTTTGTATCCTTTGACCAACATCTCCAGTCCTCTGGGAACTCAAGCCATGGTGGTCTACCATTACCCTCTGCTTGTATGAGTTTGATGTAAGTAGCGTCCACATGTAAGTGAGGTCATGTGGGATTTGTCTTTCTCTGACTATCTTATTTCAATAAACTCAGCATAATGTCTTCCAGCTTCTTCATGTTTTTCAGCCTTCTCCATGTCAATGTGGAAATTGACAGGATTTCCTCCTTTTAAATAGTCTGAATAGTATGTCATTGCATATTTATATAGTCATACACCACATAACCATGTTTAGGTCAAGAATGGACCCGGACAAAATATATCAGGTGGTCCTATAAGACTATTATACTGGAGATGAAAAATTCCTATCACCTAGTGAAATTGTAGCCACCATAACCTCACAATGCAATAAATTACATGCTTGTGGTGATAGAGGTTTAAATGAACTTACTTTGTAAGCTTTATGAGGTAAAGAATTTATATATATAATAAGCTAGTTTGTTACTGAAGAAAACAAAATAACTTCTTATATACTTTAATGAAAAGAGTGAAATTAAATGTTTCTAACACAAAGAAATGATAAATGCCTAGATGATGGATACCTTAATTACCTTGATTTGATTAATTCACATTGTGTGGCTGTTTCAAAATGTTACATGTGCCCTATAAATAAGTACAACTATTGCATACCCATGATAATTAAACATGAAAAATTTATAAAAAAGAAAATGGAGAATAAAAAAAAGTGATTATATGTTTACTGAAATTGAGATAACTGTGTAACTTTACAACATTGATATTAAGATGAAAAGAGGATGAAATAGTGATAACTGAATTGAAAATTGAGCTCAGAATTAAGAATAAGGACGTTCCCCTATTAAAGAGTTGAGTGGCAAGTCCAGAAGGCAGGCAGGGGACACTGGCCAAAAGAAGCACCTTATTCTCAGAAGAAAGACACCAGGAAAAATGGGCATCCTAGATTGAATAGGCAAAACATTCACTGTTAGGCAAAGATTCCCGATGTTCTCATTTCATTGTGCTCTTTGCTTCTCAGTGACCTTTCCACTGTCCCCCTTCAATGTAAGAAATGCGTTACGAGTTTACTGTATCCTCTCACCTTAGTAGGTGTTTGATGTAAATATACAGGCAAGTGGGAAAATATATTTTATGTCATTACTAAATAAACATCATTATTTACTAGGAGAATGTAAGTGCCTATTGGGCACAGCCTGATTCTCAACACTTGGAATTAGACTAAACATTGCCACCCTCATTTCCTGCTGCACTTTGATTTTTCTATAATTCTTGATTTTTATCACGGCAACCTTGCAAATTCACAAAGATAGAATGTCAATGAGAGAAAGGTTGATATCAACAGAAAGAACATAGTGTGATTTGAGGTTAAAAATCTACTCTACCTTGAGAATAGTTTTTCTAAGTGTCTGCAAGTTATCAAATGTAACTGTTTCCCTTGACAACCTAATGCATCCCACAGCACCCCATGAGTCTGTTGAGATGAGCAAAAGTGTGTTGGCTCACCCTATGCGGGACAGCGAGATGACATAGTAACATATCGCCATAGGGGTTTATGTAAGCAAATAAATAAATACAACCACCTGAGCAAGTAAGAAAGCAGGAAAATCAAAACAAACAACAAAAGCATTGAATTATTACCCCAAATCTATTTATGCTCAAAGATACAGAATGCAGGATCCAGGCCAGCCCTTGCCTCCCTCCTCACTGCCTGGCTATTACTGGTAGGATCAGTGTTTGGCATCTTAATGTTCCTATTTACCCACCGTCCTCTTCTCTCTTTTATTTGGTGTACTCTTAATTTTTCTGTGGAGTTCTGCCAAGCTGTGCATCGAGCAGCCTCACCCACACAAACCTGGCTCAATCCCAATTTGTACCACGATTCTTGCCCAACATTATTTTCTTATTTTATGGATTTACTTCTACTTTTTATTGGAGTATACCTGCCTGTCTATAATTATTTTTTCTAGAATGAATATCCCATTAGCATAGCCTCTTATTTTTGTCTGCAAACTTGAAAGTATTAGGTATTTTACCAACATCATTACTTAAATGTACATGGTACTTAGATGCGATACATAACCTGCTCCCGTAGTTCTGAATTCACCACGTCCATTATCTCATCCAAGGATCATGGTATCACATAGTTTCTCCTTTTAAATAACTTGTCTCTTTCTCTTGGGAGCTTTTAGGTTTTCTTCCTCATCATTGTAAAATGTATGAGAACGTGTTAAATGGGAGTGTGGATACTCATTTATCTTTCTCATTTTTGGTTGAAAATTCGTATTTTTATTTATCTCAGGATTTTTGTTATTTTTATGCTTCCATTTTCTCTGGATCTTTGATATAATTCTAGAACAAAGGGGAATTCAGACTTTCTGTATATATCCTTCTTGCTTCTTACTTTTAAGTAATTTTGCTCAATTTTTTGGAATATTTTCTTGTCTTTCTTTTGAAATAAACATTTTTCACCCTATAGCCACGTTGGTTCCTTATGTAGTCCTTTTCCTCTTTTTCTAATAATAAAAACAATATCTGTACTTTCCACAAACTCCTTGGCATTTATTTTCCTCTCTATTGCAGTTTTTTCCTTACAGAGGATGCAAATGTCCTCCTGTGGGTCTGTGACACGGATATAATTTTTAAAAGAAGCTTTTAGTTCTCTCTTTTTTCTCCATTTAATCTGAGGGAATGATTAACTCTGTTTTTCTTCTTCCTTTCTTTTCACATTATTGATTTCAGTCAAATGTCTGTTGATTCACAATTGCAAATGCCAAGTGATGAGCACAGGTACTGCATTGGTTCCTCCAGCAGACGCACAGGCCTGTTTTCTCAACAGGCCTCTTAACAGGTTTCCATCTCAAGAGGAGACTCCCTGTGGGCCACGGAAGCTGCAGGGTGCTCACGGCGGGTTACTGGTGCCTTGAACGTTTCCCTTCAGCCAGAGTTGCCTCTCTGTCCGGTGAGCCGCAGCTGTCTTGACTCACCTCCGTCTGTGTTGCTCCTCTTTGTTGTGTGTGTTCTGGCCTCTTTCTTCAGGGCTGTGGTTTATTATCAATATAATCGCCAATCTGATGACAGCTGTGTGTTTACCTGTTTCTTCTTCTTTGAATTATTGGTAACATTTAGTGATATTTGCAGAGTCAAGGTAGATGAATTTGTGTGCTCCGTCCAGTGGTGTGCGGGAGCAGGCTTTGACTGGCTTGCGAAAGGTGGCTATTAAAATTTTAAGAATAGTCATAATCAGATGACTGTGATTGTTAAACACAACCATTATTAAATACTATTCTATATGATCTCACAATTAAATAAATCATACTAAAACAAAGGTAATAGATGTTCAAAACTCTTTGCTTCCACATTATTTTGTTGTGTTTTACTACTACCCGTGATGTTGAAGTTCTTCATGTGTAATTTTATCCGCATGTTAGAAATCCTGTGTACCGTGTGCTCCAGAGCATCTATTCCCATGACTCGGACATCATGGTGACATCATGTTGGTAGACTGAAATTAGCCACGCTGGACATTTTACCAAAGTCAGAAAATTAAGTCCACAAACTCATCCTAGAAAAAGTGCTACATACCTCACTGCTGAGTATCACTGTGGTTCCCTCCAGAGGCCTCCCCTTGGCCATCTGGTTATCATACTGATATTCACCAATGAGATGTGTAACACTTTTTCCTAGCATGAGTTCCTGATCTTAATTATCAGACCCCATATGCTGACAACTCTGATAGCCATTCCAGAAAATGAGTTCCAAAATTGCTTTGGAGGGTGGACTAGACGCCCATATCAGTGTATAGCTTCCCAAGGGGAGTGCCTGTTTGTCACAGAACAGACAATGCTGCAAATCAAGGCATTCCCCCCCTCCACCCCCAGGATGGTTCTTAAACATTTACCTACAGACCCACTGTTCTGTCTTCTATTTTCAACCAGATCCCAATCACTGCCTTTATATGACAGTGAAAATTAGCAGAATATTTTGGAAGAAAAAGATCATGCTCATTGACACACACACACACACACACACACACACACAGAAAAATACATACACATAATTTAAAGGAAGATATTCACATTTTCCTTTTTTATAATTTATCAATGTAACATAATCCACCACTTAATTTCACTTATTCTGCTGTTTGTTTCTCAGTAAATTATGTGACATTTTATTTCAAGATGGTTTTTGAATACAGCTGCCAAAGGAAAACAAGTTCTATCTATGAGAATGATGTGAAAAGGCATATATTATAATAATTAGTTTCATAAAAATTGAATTATTTTATTTCTGCATCCCATTGATAATTATTAAAATGACTATTGTGGGAGAACTTTACACGGCAGGAGATTTAGGGCAAAGGTAAGATGTGGAGCTCTCATTGTCAGAACAGTCTGTCACACTCCTTCCTAGGCAAGCGGGACCTTTGTAGAACATGTGAAGAGAAGTGTCCTATATAGAGAAAGAACTTTTACGGGATGCAAAATTTTAGTCTGATTTAGTGCTCACTGTGCTTTCCTAAGGAAATGCTTCTTCTGTGACATAACGATAACCTTTCTGAAGAACTCCAATTTTAGTTTGTTATTTATGGAGTTTATTACCAATAAGATCAAAATGGATATTTTTCCTAAACCAATCCCTACCACCATTTTCTCAAATCAGGCCAAGGAACATTTTTACTGCTTCACAATTATTCATCTATGACTAATTTAACATTGGATTCTAAGTTGAGAAAATACTTTGCAAGGGGTAAGTGACTCACCTCTGTTAGACTGAAAATCCATAAGGTCCCTTATAGCCAGAAACAAGTATTAGATATCCTTGCCTTCTTTTCTGGACATACCCTTTCTCCCTCTTCAATCTTTTCTCATGCTTTCATGGTATCCCAAAGCCCCATATCTGAATGTAGCTGGTTGCAACATTCTATAAGGTTGGCAGTAGGATGTCACAGATCAGTGTTCTTTCCTGGTTACTGCTGCCAGGTGGAGGAGGTGGGCTTACGCACTGAGCTGGAAGCCGTATGTGCTTATTCCTGCACAAATAAAGTAAATGCTTAAGTACTTAGCAGTTTCCAATACTTCTTACTGGAAACAGAAAATAGCTTAGTTAGGTAGGTTAAAGCCACAACACAACTGGTCCTGCCTTCATCTGTTAATGGAGCTGGATTTAATTACTGACCAAAAATATTTAATTGTCCTGTTAAATATCAGCCATGTCCATGTGAGAAAATATTTAATAACACACTTTTGTCATGCTCACGTGATAACCTACCTGACATCAACATCAGATAATGTACTATTTTTATGAATATCATATGCAAATAAAAAGTTAGAAATCTTTCTTCAATTATTTCAGCTTGTTATAATTTCAGAGATGGACTCTTTGAGAAGAATGACTTTCTAACATATCAGTGCCCTAAAAAATAAACTAGTTTCTCCTGTCTCCTGTGCTGGATAGTGAAGAAAGTAACTGGTCACTAAGTATAAGAGGAGCTGTTTATAGGGGTGACGAGGTGGATACCAGCTGCTTAGAGAGGTAAGGAGTGGGTCCCAGGGTGGCCAGGACAGGGCCGTTGAGACTGCAAACACATTCTTCCTCCTCTTGTTGCTCTTTTAGAATCTGCCACAAACTCTATCAGCATGGTTAAGAGATCACAGCACACCTCACATCCTCAGGAGTACAGAGGAAAAAGGAAAAGAAAGCAGTTTCCTTTGTTTTTTATTATTATTTTTTATTTTCCTTTGGAAACTTTAGAACTTTTTTTGTAAGATTGACCACTGTCTCATAATATAATTTTTATGCTTGTTTTCATATATGATTAAGTTGATGGTAAATTTCTTCATAAGTCATTTGAGAACAAGTGACAATTGAGTTTCACCAGGGATGTGGTGTTTCAAGCCCCTTATTCATAGACAATGTGGTTCAGTTCAGTTTAAGGAACACTGACGTCGTCTCGTCAGCTGGGGATGTATTCCTCTTTAGCAATGAAAATGAGGAATAGAACATAACTCCAAACAAGAACCAAATGTGCATGAGTAGCAGGTAGGAGGAAAAACTTCCATATTATGAATGAAGAGCAAGTGGATAAGTGCTTGCTGAGTTCCTTAATGATTATCTTGAGGACCAAGTAGTCATAAGAATGCACATAAAAGAATGTACGGGTTGAAATAGAGTTTTCTGCTTTAGTTATGTAGTAACATAGTTCATTAAAGAAAACACAGAAACCCCGGTTGCCCTGACAGTACCACAGTAGCTCAAAGTAGAAGGGTGTCACCGCTGGTGGTTTTGGCACCTGTGTGGCCAAGTTCTGGGTTCGTATCCAGCTGTGATGTGACTCACGGGCGCCAACTGCTAGCACATCCTTCAAGCATGATGGATTGCTCAACGGACTCTGCTATTCTAGGAGTAGATACGAGTTCATGTGTCATAACATCTAAGTTATTTATGGTGATACTTTAAGAAAATGGGTTATAAAATGTACACACACTATACATATACACAAATGACAAAAGTCTTAAAAAGAGAATAGGCTATAGAGTTATTCATCTATTACGGAGCTATGTTGTCTTGGTATTATTAAATAATATCAGTTATTTTATGCTTGCTCATATGTGATGTAAATCAATCAGCATAATAACCTCAATATGTTAATTAAGCTAATGATTTTCTAATCATTCTCTCAATGTCTTTTCTGTCTTATTCTTGAATATAATCTATATTTACATGTATTTTAAACCACACAATATCTTTTTTTAGAAATAGCTTTGACATCACAAAGAGAATAATGAAAAACATTAAATATTGTTATATTTACTTATTTTTAAATTAGAATTTTTTTATAGACAGATTCATATATCATGATTTGCTCAAAACATGCAGCAACTATCCTTTCTCATAAATAATTATGGATTTTTCTATGTTAACAGAGATTTGTTCCAAAGCAGTTCATATAATTTGCTTATTTATAATTAATAGATTCATTATTTTCCTCACAGAACTATAAAGCCCTTTCTTTCACATCTACTTTTAAAATCTCACTTTGTTATCTCTTTCTTTTTTAATCTGAAAGTAATAATGGTTAGTTTGGGATTCATTAAATTTGTTCCTTTTGTAAGCCAGCTGTTTAAGGTAACAGATGAGTGTTTGTTTTCAAAATGCACTTAAAATAATTAAATCGTCTTTGGTGTCTATTTCAGAGAATGTTTGTAAAGCAATATTAAAAATATAATCTTTAAAGTCATTGGCAGATGTGACTGCTAAAACCTATTCCTCTGTTTTATTTCCTCTTCCTTAAAGCGACTCCCGATTTATATGCCATCATTTAAGTGTAGAGTTTAAGTTACCAAACCAAATATTTCATGTATATTATCATTTTTCTCTTTTAGATCTATACATTTTTATTCAAGATTAAATATATGAACATTAAAATAAATTTAGAATATCTTGTAATTGTCTCTTAATGGCATTTGTTACCTGATTTACTAGATCGATTGATCTAAATTGACAATTTGGTTACCCAGTATCAGGCCACTGTATGGTTGTAATTTTGGTCAAATAACTAGCCACAGAATGATTCTGTTGACCTAAACCTGCTAAAAACTGTTCTCCTCAAATTCCTCATGAAATCACTCCCTTAAATCATTTTCTTGTCTGTATTTGTGGAAATGTTATATTCCTGGAAACTCAAGCTTGAGACCTCACAGTCACTTTTTGAATCTTCCTACTTATTCTCTAATTGAATAAATTTCTGAGTTCTTCATTTGCTCTTGTGGAATGCTCCTAGAATAATTTTCTTCTCTGCCCTCCCCTGGTAATATTCTTCTTTTTTGTCTTAATTTTGGATTCAATCATAAAGAAAGATGGAGATGTCACATCTTTTGTATTTACCTGGGTGGATCTGGAGAACTTTCTGCTTAGTAAAGCATCGTAAGAATGGTAAGGCAAGTGTGCCATGTACTCAGTCCTAACGTGGGACCAGGAGGTGAACAGCCATTGGTCATATTCCTAGTTGATGCCCCTTACCTGTAATTAGGAAACTTTCTGAGTTTCTTCACTCAGGTCTCTCGGTTTGATCCTGTGTACACACAGGTGTTTGTGTCATTTTCCTACCTAGTGGAATAACATCAAATTGGAAGAAAACTAAACTGAAAAACAAGCCAACAAGACCATCTTACAATGGTATATGTGAAACTTAGTAAATGTAGAATGTAAATGTCTCAACACAATAACTGTGAAATTGCCAGGAAGGCTATGTTAACCAGTGTGATATAAATGTGTCAACCGGTCTGTGAAACTAGTGTATGATGCTCCATGATCATACCAATGTACACAGCTATGATTTAAAAAAAAAATAAAAAAATAAAAAGAACAAACATTTTGAAGAGCAAAGGATTTCAAGACACCAAGGACAAGCTACTTAGGCATCCACACTTACATTTAAATTGCAAGGACCTCCTTCGAATGTCTTTGTTCTGCTGTGGTTAACCTCTGATTGGGTAGGGGCCTGCAGTTACTGCCTTTCTTAATCAAATCAGTCTTCATTTTTACCCACCCCTCCCCCCCGGGGCGGGGGAAGAGAAGAAAACAGGAATCCTCCCTACTTTTTTTTTTATTAAATCATAACTGCATGCATTAATGCAATGTGGGGTACAATGTGCCGATTTTATATAAAATTTGGAATGCTTACATAAAACTGGTTAATATAACCCTCACCTCACTTACTTCCTTGTTGCATTAAGACATTTATACTCCACTTTAGATAGTTTTGACATGCACCCTGCACTGTGCACATTAGGTGAGGTCCCACCAATTACCCTCCCTCCTCCCAGCCTCTCCCTTCCCCTCCCTTCTCCCTTCTCTTCCCTACTTCTTTCTGGACTATAGTTGTGTTTTATCATTTGTATAAAAGTATAGGTGATTATATATTTATTTCATAGTAGTATTGAATACATTGGATACTTTTTCTTCCATTCTTGAGATACTTTACTATGAAGAATATGTTCCAGCTCCATCCAAGTAAACATAAAAGATGTGAAGTTTCCATCTTTTATGGCTGCACAGTATTCCACGGTGTACATATGCTACAGTTTGTTAATCCATCTATGGGTCGATGGACACTTGGGCTATTTCCATGACTTGGCAATAATGAACTGAGATGATTCTCTCAATTGATGCAGAAAAAGCTTTTGATAATATCCAGCATCCTTTCATGATCAGAACACAGAAAATAGGCTTAGACAGGTCATTTCCTAAACTGACAGAGGCCATCTACAGCAAACCCACAGCCAAAATCATACTGAATGGTGTAAAATTTAAAATATTTCCACTCAGATCAGGAATGAGGCAAGGATGCCCGCTGTCTCCACTGCTATTCAACATAGTAACAGAAGTCTTAGCCATGGCAATCAGGCAAGAGAAGGTGATCAAGGGTATCCAAACGGGATCAGAGGAGATCAAACTCTCACTCTTTGCAGATGATATGATCTTATGCCTGGAATGCTCTCCCCTTCAAATGCTAATTACAGTGAAAGTCCCAAGTCAGGAGCTTCTCTCAGGCTGCCCAGCCTTGTGAAGACCCTGCCTGCCTTTGCTGGGGGCTGCTCCGCTGGGTCTGTGACAATAGGCACAGATGTTGAGCCCGCCTTTCTCAGCGCAACTTTGGCCTAATAACCACCATCAATGTGCCCCGACTGCACCTGTTCAGCATTTTAAAATGAATTAGTGTGCTTGATTGGCTCCTAAAAGCTTGTCCACTTTTGTCAGCCTCATAACTGCCAAAATGTGAAGTCATTATGTGAGTGGCAGCAGTTCAGCAGGCTGGAAAGGGGCCAACACCACCAGCAGCCTGAGTGTGTCCCCGGGGTTGTTGTTACTGCTAATGATCGCCTGGTTTAGGGGGGTCTAGGATTAATAAACACACAAGATGACCCCCACCAGTGGTCAGGTCCAAAAGCCACGTAAGGTGACCCACAGTGGTTAGGCTGGGGTGACTGAAAAATCAGAGCACCACAGGCCAGGAGGATTGGAAGGGCGTCACAGGAGTCAGGGACCCAGATACTGGAGCACCCAGTAGCAGGAAAGCAGAAGCATCACTCAGCAGAATAGACAAGCTTTAACAGAATGCCCCCCTTCTGTGAGGTGCTGGGCAACCCTAAGGCTTCCTGAGACGGGTCAGGGTCTGCCTGTATTTTAAAAACACGGCAATATTACGGATTTCACGTCTCTGTTCCCTCTCATGCAACATACTATGATAATTCTTCCAGTAAAATTGGAATAGAAAAAGAGTCACAAAGTGTATCGATGTGGTCATGCAGACATTTGTTTACTGAGTGTCTAAATCTCTCTATCTACTCAAAATTCAGCTAATATCCTAAGCCTGGGGGATGATTGAGGTAAGTACTGTAAAAATGCACAGTTGGTTATTAAATAAGCATTAAAAATGATATTCAAAATATAAGGAAACAACTTTATTTTATAATGTAGTGGATGTGTTATGAAAACCTATGTTTCTTTATGTATTTGGTAGATACCTACACAGACAAAAAAAAATGATGCCCAAAATTTAAGGTGTGGTTAAGTTCTCGTCACATGCTGATGAATTTCCCAGCCCATACCTTAGTGCCTGGTGCAGAGTAAGAACAGGGGTGGTGTGTTGAATGGACAAGGGTATCCGTAAATGACTAAGATGGAATACAATGCTGAGTGAAAAATAACTAAAAATTGTACACTTAGAAGCATCTATGTAAAAATTTATAAAAAGTGTTGCAAAGAAATTAATTACTCAATTTAGTGGCAGGGTTGTTTGTTTTGTTTTGTTTTTGATTTTTGGTTTGGGAGATGTATGTGTGTGTTTTACAGAGTATATGACCAGTGTTTAAATTCTTTATTTTTTTCTTTTCATTTTTTAGAAAAAAATCTTCTGGGAAATTAGTTTATAAACATTTTCAAGATACACCTATTGGAAAATACCCACTAAAGTGCTTTTTTTTAAGTTCCATATTTTCTCTGTTTTGCCTCCTTTGAAAATATTACTTTAAATTCACTTACCATAAATATAGTGGGACTTTTCCTAAGCCCTGGAGTGTGAGGCTCCAAATGTCTTCAAAGTGTACTGGCATCTTGTGAATCATAAAGGTAGTCCTTGAATCTCTTAATATTCATACCTACTTTAAACACTATAATTGCTCTTTTTATTTTTATTTGTCCTTTACAAATATTCTTAAAGATCAAGGAAATTTAAGACTCCATTGAGTCACCAAAATGCAATAGCCTCGGAGTTATCTTTTTACTGTCTTGCACAGCTCATATTCACAGCTGAAACCCAGGCACGCCAGTGCCGTTTGTACAGTTTCTGCCTGGAAGCTGTGTGCAATGCTCCGTAATTCTGCTGTTCTTACACTGACACACTCTTAGCTGGAGAAACACAATCCTCAAGGCTTAGCAAGTGGACCACCAAAGAACTTGAACTCTATCTTTCAGGGACTGAAGGGTTCCAGATATATGACTGCACTTTGGACAGTCACAGTCAAGTGCAGAGGTCACTTTCCTATACAGGGTTTGTCCATCTTTGCTTTAAAGGATGTCTTAGTTTTTGTACACCTGTATTCAACAGGTCTGATGTGCCCTTGATCTTGGTGGGTTTCCTTCAACGTGCAGTTACTTTAATTAAACATTGCTGAGCTGTAAGAACTCTTCTCCGATACATTTATGACGACGTTCCCATTTACAAATGTGCTCTCTATGCTCAGTTGCCGGGTCCTAATGCAAATGTTGTGTGGGCTCCCTCGTGCAGATAGATAGGGTTTGTGGGTGTTGGTGAGTGACTGGTGACAGAAAGATACCTTCAAGTGCACTAATTAATAAATATTAGGCATTTGTTTTAAAAAAGTAAATTTCTGGCTATCTACTTAAGAAGACTAACAGTATTTGGCTGCCTATGAGAGCTAGAAATCCAGCTTTCCCAGGGGAAAAGGACAAGTTCAGGGGCCCCACTCCCCATTTCTCCATAATCCAGCCTTGAGTGACTGCTCACGGCTGGAGAGGCAGGAGTCACCTCCCCATCTGCCGGTCAGAGCGTAGCTGCCAACTGCAGCAGGATGCAGAGGACTTTCTGGCCACAGGCCTGGCTGCAGGTACAATGAAGCCTTCAAGGTGAGTGGTGAACAGCCTTAAGGCTAATTTTCCTTCATTATCATAAATCTACATGGCAGTCCACATCTCCGTGGGCTGTAGAGCAGCTCATAGGAGGTCCACACGTGCAGTAAGCTCTGGGTCTAAGGTGATGTCTGAACAACAGAACCACTGGGTAGGCCCAGCCCAATGCGTCTAACACAGAACTGACTGAAGCTGTCTTTGTCCCAACAATGAGGGCCTGTCTGTAGCAAATGCATTTTGCTTTGTAAACCATCTACCCTGTAAGACTATCTTCCTCTTCCTCAGTATACTTTGCTTCATTCTTTCCTTATTTTGGGGTGTCTGGTCATTCTTCATCCAAGAGCACCCCAAGAACTGAGGATTCAGGCAGTTACCTGCAACCCCAACATTTTAGGACACAAGCAGCTGCCTTGAAACCAGACAGCAGCAATAGTTATCTTACGATATCCTTGGTATGATTTTATTCTTTTTAGTTTTTTAACACTTTCAAGAATAAAAATGTAAAGTTTTTACAATTCTGTAAAAATTAAGGGAAAAAAAAAAGCTTTAGGAGTAAAAGTATTTACATTTGGGATTTGATAGATAAAGCTGATCACGTTTACCAGTCTCTGCCAGAGTTTGCTGATAGGAAATTATGTACATACTATTCAGAATACCAGGAATTTGCAACAAAATTAAATTAGAATATCAACTCATCTTTAAAGTGGCATCATCTGTCGGTCCATTCTCATGTCCTTTGGTCTCTGTGACCTGTGTAAACTCAGATCTAAAATGTAAAGTTTTAACATAAAGATGAATTTTCAGCAATGTCAAATCAAGAAGGAAATCAATCTCCCATGAGCCAAAGTTAGACACACTCTTTAGCACCAGGTCTTCCCTTCTTTTACACACAAGGGATGTTTTCTTTTTTATTTTGTAACACCACAGGCCCAGTATAAACTTCTGTTCATTCTTCTCTTTTTCTCCAAATATCCTCAGTTCAGGCATTTATCTCTCCAACTCTAAACATTCACTGCTCAGTATGCTCCCATTTTGTGTGTGTGTGTGTATATATATAGATTTGTTTTATAAATATATATAAAATAAACATTTAAAAATATTTTTAAAATAAATATATATACATGGTTTATTTTCAGAAATGGACTCATAAAGGATGTGGGGGCTGGTAAGTCCTAGGACATGCCAGCAGGTTGCAAACTCAGGGAAGAGCTTAGCTTTGAACCTTGGGTCTGAAATCTGTAGAGATGACTGACAGGCTGGAAATTCAGAATTGCTTTTTCCTCTTCTCCAGGAAATTTGAGTTTCTGCTCTTAAGGCCTTCAGTGGATTGAATGAGGCCCACTCCTGTTATCAAGGATAAACTTTTTCACTTAAAGTCAATGCACTGTAAATGTTAATCACATGTGCAAAGTAGCTTCACAGCAACAGGTGAACTCACGTTTGCTCAAACGACCGACCGTAGCCCAGCCTGGTTGACACATAAAACCCACATATGCCTTTACTTGTTGCCTTTGCCTCCTGAATGTATTCTCTTTGCTTTTCAACTTGCTTTTCAGCTATTTTTTGTACACATGTTGTGAGGACAGGAATGACCTCTTAGTCACACCTAGATCCCTGGGACAAAGGACATAATTCTTCCCAGAACAAATGTATGAAAATGCTGGATGGATGGAAGGATGAGTGAATGGCTGGATGGCTGATGGGGTGGAGAAGGGAGAGGAGTGGTTTGAATTCCCAAAGTCTCAAAAAATAGACAACTAATATTTATAAATAAAAATAGAAGATAATTTCAAGAAACAGATCATACCAAATCTTACAGACAATAGAAAAAGAAGATATACTTCAAATTCATTCTACTTCATCTGGATATAGCTGATATTAAAATTGGAAAAAATATATTATCATGAGGGGAAATTACAAACATATTTCACTTATAAATGAGGATGCAATATCCTAAGCAACATATTGACAAGTTGAATTAAAAATCATTGTTCAGAATTCCCTGTTTCTGTAGTGCCCTGTCCCTGGCTACATTTTATACTTTCATATCTATATCACAATTCCTGGTACTAATGTAACACTGGCTGTTTTCTTTCGAATAAAAATCTAAACTCTTTGCCAGAAATACTATGTTCTACAAATCTTTATGTGTTTGCAGTATGTAGCAAAGCGATGGGAACATAAATAAACTAATAATTATTTAAGGGTTCTGAGATTCCATTTTCTTGATGGCAAAACATTTTAAAACTTTCAGATGAATCTTAAATTGTAACTTGTCTATGATCCAGGTCTTATTATTTTTCACACTGAACAGCCCCAGAAATGGGGAGTCATTGAGGATGTGTGGTTCTGCTGCGGAGCCTGTGCTGTGCTAGGGGTAAGAGAGATCACCTTGGACAAGACAGAATTCCTGATTTCCTGGTCAAACATGGAAAAGGAAAGAAGAAAGTGTGCCATGTATCTTCTGTGTGTACTTCCAGATTCCTTTCTGCCTTCATCTTCCTCTCCACCACTCTCCGGCCCAGGAAACTCACTGGTGTAGAGAATGTCAGTGAACTCCTTAGCCTCTTGGCTTTTCCCTGAGTTTAAGCAATGGAAAATTGAAGGGAAGAGAATGAGGTAGCATGGAGACGTAAAGCCAGAAACCAAAGCTCACAGTTCCTGGTAGGCAGCCTCCTCAAACCCCAGGAGGCTTCTACTAACAGCCGCTTCAATCCTCTAGGCCTCAAGGCCACTTCCAACAAACCCTCCTGCCTGCCACCCACCACCCGGTTATAAAGCTTCTGTAGCATATTAGGTGTCTGCCGTCATCGTCCCCCACTTCCCGGAGCCATCTTCCTCCATGCTGGTTATCTATAACTGCATACAAAAGTATCCCAAAAGTTAGTGGCTTAAGACAGCAAGAAACACTTTTTATTTTGCACGATTTCTACATGTCAGGAACTGAATAGCAGCGAAGCTGAGTTCTGGGCTCGGGTCCTCTCACGAAGCTGCAGTAAAGATCTTGGCTCAAGCTGCAGTCTCAAAGAGGCTTCGTTGGAAGACCTGCTTCCAAAAATAAAATCACTCATGCGGCCTTGAATTACTATCCAAGGCTCTTCCTGTGTCCACAGCCTCCTCCTGGGTGCACAGACCAGCCCTGCACAGAGAGGAGAATACACGGGGCGTGAATACCGGGAGCTGTGGAGCCTTGAAGGTCACTGGAGGCCGCCTGCCGCCGCAGTCTCACGTCCCCGTCTTTATCCAGGGCACAGGAGCGGCAAAAAGAACTTGTGAGTGAAATCACGATGTTTTGTGATAGTTGGTGGCCAGGGCGAGGTGCATTACGCACAGGTCCCTGGCCGCCCCTTCCTGCGCCTCCTCCCTCATGTTCTACATCAGTCACACTGTCAGCTTTGCTCTTTGCACCTCTGGGTACGTGTCCTGGGGAAGAATACAACTGGTGTGCAAGGGATCCTGGGTTTTGCTTACCCAAATCTTAACCCTCAGAAATGGAGAAAGGAATTGTATGTGAAACATATCTTAGAAAATCAGGGAAAAATCAGATCCTCCTACATACAAAAAGAGACGGTCCTGAGCGAAGGAGAGGAGGACAGACAGTAAAGAAGATAAACACGTGGATTCCCAGGGCTGGAAAAGCCAGAAATTGTTGTTATAAATGTCACCTTGGAAGTGGCAAAACCTCTGACAGAAAAATGCTTCATTTTCAAGACAGGGTGATGCCTCTGTGCAATGGTTTCTACTGCCCAGTTGTGACCCAAAAAAAAAAAAAGCCAAATAGAAATTCCCAGGCTTAAAGACTGGCAGCAGGAGACAGCTGCCCACACCTGAAATGACAAAGGGACAAGGCCAGAAATGTCCCAGATCTAACCTGTGTAGCCTGAAGTCCAAGGACAAGAGAAACCACTTCCCTGATGTCTCTGTGTGAGCCCCTGGAGGCAGTGTGGGTACAGACGGAGTATTTCTCTTGCCCAGTGGAAGGGAACTCGTCTCACATTTAACTGATGCACAGAAAACAGATTTCCTGCACATTTCTGTCCTTGTGCACGTCGTCTACACGGGCACCACTTCAGAGAATGCATCCTGTCAGTCAGCATGGGCCCAAGACTTCCGGAGTTAGAGGTGGCCCAGGCCTGTACGAAATGAGAAAAATGACTTGCTGCAGGGACTGGTCATTGATACAAATGGCTGACTGTGAGTAACTGCTGAAGCACGTTTGCCTACGTGTTAGGAAAACCTGTCAATTTTAAAGTTCCTATCTGGTACCATATTTATCCAGGTAATCAAATAATTGTTTTCCCTACAGAATTTCATAATGCCCTATTTTCTGGAAGAATATTATGGCCAGAAAACTCTGGATTTAATTATTAAGTTAATAAAATATCTGCCCCCTTTCCTAAAGTCCTCCCCATGGGTGAAGCCCCGTTACTTGCACATTTCACTGTGTACCCTCCCTGGTTCTCCACGCTGTGACCAAACCCCCTCTGTGTTCCCGGAATTCTGCGTTCCACCCACCGATTTTGCAAAGCCTGCCAGTGTGTGAATTGCCCTGTCTGGGCCTTCGGCTTCTTGAGGCCACAAGCTGTCTTATTTTCATGTCTACAGACAGGGCAAATGACTTCATTAATTAATTAATTTAACTTACAATTTTAAAATGTAAAAGAACAGCCAAATGTTCTTCCTTAAATGGAAGCAAAAATATGAGAGTGGTATCTTCACACCCTCCCTTTCACAAATCTCATTGGTAATGTCATCATCCCTTCTCTCTCTCCTTGTCTCCTCTCTCCCTTGCAAATGCAATCGCTGCTTCTCTGCCCCTGCTGAACACATGGGTGGTGGCCTGCTCACTGGAGAATGGTTCACATTCAAAATCAAAGCCTAAGCTGCAGCGTGAATAATCTTCACCCTCAGGAAAGCAGGCTTTCCACTGACCCTGGGAAGAAATCCACTGCAGTTGGAGAAGTCTGGTTTAAAACCCACCTCACCATTTACCAGATGTCTGACCTGGAGCAAATTGCTTCATCTTCTGCCATCGTGTTCTGGTCTGAAAAGCCAATGTGTTAATGCCGGTTCCAGAGGAAGGTGGCCTAAGTGGCGTAGAAAGAACCCCACACACACAGACACACAACACCTTGCAAGGAGAACAGGCTGGTGTGCACTTGACCATCAAGGGCCCCCAGAGCATGGAGTACCTCTCCAGTGCCGGTGCTGCAAACCGCTCCTGAATCTCCCTTAAGGCCGGCATATTCGTGCTGGCTCATGCGGTGAGGAATACAGCTGGACTCCTCCCATTTCATTCCCTTCTCCAAGAGGATCTCCAGGCAGCTGAGAATGCACACTCAGGGAAGAGTAACACTCTGTGCTCCCAAGCGCTTCTCACACTGAGATCTCATATCATGGAGGAGGGAGGGAAACCAAGTCCCAGCATGAACTCCACTGCTGCAAAGTGCAAAATCCCTCTGCCAGAGTCATAAAATATCAAGGCAACACCTAACACCAAAGCTCCCCACTCCCCACATCCTGCTTTCCTCAAGCTGCTGCAAGCAAGCTACGCTTTCAGAAAACACCCCCTGAATTTACCGATTCATTTTACACAACTATGCAAACACTGAGTTTAATTTTATTTACTTTACGCATAGGCAAAAAACCTCCAAAAGTAGTAAATCAAGTAAAATTATTTTAGTGACCAGGCCCCTCCCCATGTGACTCTAAGTCAGCAGCTAAAATGATCAATGTCTTAAAAATAATTAAAAGCACACATCTGAAAAATACTAGTAACTGAGGCATTCACAGACCCTGAACCATATTCCGTGCATAAACGAGCCTTAGATTTTTTAAAGAAGTATTTTTTTCATTTTCTTTTAAACAGAAGCTTATCACAATGAACATTAAACAGAAATGTCCAAAAAAAGTACCTTCCCTTTCTCAGTAAGTTAATGTCAACACATGTTATTAATTTTTGCTACGAAGCCAGTCTTCATGGGGAGTCTGGAAACCTGGCCTACCAGAGTTTAATGAGCTGGTGGCTGTTCAACAGCACATGTATCGCAATGAGACCAGATGGACCAGCAAATTTCATCCTCCAGAGATACTGCTCCCCTTTATTCTGGCAAACCTCTCAATTTCTATGAAAGTCTCCTTTTAGGCTCTGTCAATGCACCTTCACGGAATCTCCAAGACCGGTCAGTATGAATCCTGGTCACTGTCTTGGAGCACTGGCATTCAGCAGCCTGTTGGCTTAAAGCACTTCTGTCATTAATCCCTTCTTTTTTTTTTTTCAAAGAAACACCACCACAACATTAATAATATTGCAGGTATACATGGCCTTCAGGCTGACTCTGTGGATCAAGCTTCCAGGCCATTCTCCACAGTCTCCAGCTTCCCAGCTAATTTCTATGGCTGCTGTACCAGGCCAGTGCCCGCAATGTCAGGCTCGAATCCTGCTGAGCACCAGGCCAACTCAGGCTCTTGCCCAATCCCAATGGCCTTAAGCTCCAGTGGGTTCAGGCCAGCTCCAGCAGACCCAGGTCCAGGGCCCACCTGACAGACTGACACGTTAGGCTGTCTCCCACAGACTAAGGCTCTGGAATCACCTGAAAACACAGACTTCAGGCTAATCCCCCAAAACCAAAACCAGAGGCCAGCCCCGATGGACTGGGACTCCTGGCACAACCTAGTGGAATGAGGTACCGGCTCATCCCTGTGCCTGTTTAGCCACTGTAGACTCAAGGTCAAGGCTCACTCCAGCATAAAGTCAGCCCCCGAGGACCTAGGCCCCACAGGTCCACACTCCAGGGCTACTTCCTTGAATCCAATTAATAGGTCCATTCCAGTGATCTGGGCTCCAGGCCCAATCCCATGGACCTAGGTACCAGAACTGACGACCCAGGCATGGGACTCACCTTCCTGATAACATTGGCCAAAACCTACCCTTGGGCTACACGGAAAGGCCTGCTCAAACCTGTGATAGGCCGGCAGGTGAAATGCTTTCACAAGGTCAGTCTGCAAATATCTGCAGATCCTGTATCTACTAACGAGTTAATATCCAAGATGTACTATAAACTCAAAATGGAATAGCCAGAAAATAATCAACCAAATTAAAAAGTGGGCAAAGGGCCTGAAAAGACATTTCTCAAAATAAAAAATAATACAAAAAAGACATACATCTGGCCGATAGCTATATGAGAAAGTGTTCAGTGTCACTAACAACTGGAGAAACACAATTAAAATCACAATAAGATATCACCTTATACCTATTAGAATGACTATTATCAAAAAGTGAAAAGGTACTAAGTATTGGCAAGGATGTGGAGAAAAGGGAACCCTTGAACACTGTTGGTGGGAATGCACATTAGTACACCCATTATGGAAAACAGGATGAAGGCGTCTCAAAACGCTAAAGATAGAATGACCACATGATGGAGTAATCCCACTGCCGGGCATACAGCTGAACAAAACACAGCAGTGTGTCAAAGAGACAGCTGTCTTGGCCTGTTCACAGCGGTGTGTTATAGCAGCCAAATATGGAATCAACGTGTGTCTCTATGGACAAAGAGAGTTTCACAGTGAAATAATATTCAGCCTGAAGAAAAGGAGAAAATCTTGTCATTTGTAACACAGATGAATCTGGACGACTTTGTGTTAGTTAAATAAGCTGGACACAGAAAGACAAATATGTCAGGGTCTCACCAGCAGAATCTAAATGTGTTGAACTCTTAAGGAACAGACGGTGGTTGTCGGGGCCTGAGGTGGGGGCTGTCTGGGGGATGTTGGTCAAATAATACATAGTTGTGGTTAGACAGGAGAAGTAAGTTCAGGAGATGTACTCTCCAACATGGTGACTATGGTTAAGAACAATGCATTTTATTATTAAAAATGTCCTGAGAGAGAAAATTTTAATGTTATCACAAAGGTTGATGATTGTATGAAGTAATGTATCTTAAATGAATTCAGTTTAGCCGTGACACAAAGTATACATGTTTCAAAACATTGTATCATGCACTATCAGCTGTTATCTGTGAATTCAAAATGCACCCAGGTATTTTATCCTTGTAGCTTTTTTACTTCAAATCCCTTAATGGACAGAGAATCACTGTCCATGAAGTCGATTCTCATGAGATGAGAAGACAAATTTTTACATTCGTCTGATTCGTCTGAAGTTGTATTTTGTTTCAATTTGCAAATTCTGAAGACACTGGGACGCTGTATGAGATCTGCTTAAAATCGTCCATGGCTTCCTGGTCGTTTTCCTTTAAACTAAGTAAAGCAGCACACCTTTGGGTTCAGGCAAATCTCCTTGAAATGACAGATGGTTGCCTGATTTCAACAGTTAGTTACAGCAATGATTTTTAAAATAAACAAAAAGAGAACCATCAAACAAACTGGGGCTGGGCTTTGACCATTTTCAAGGGCATGCAGCTTTAACTTCATTCATTTAACAGCTGGTAACTTGCTGAGCACTTACCACCTGGGAGGTAATTCTGTACCTCTGGTGGTCGCGCTGTGGACAGAGATTTTCAGGACCTGCTTTTGGTCTCCAAGACACTCATTCACTTATCTGGTGTCACCCTGCAACCTGGCACATGTTCACCCATGGACCGGACCTAAAATGGGGCCCAAGCAAGAGGAATCAGTAAGCCATGGAGGGTGAATCCTTAGAGTAAATTAGTTGTGTGAAGATTAGGGTGAAGAAGGAGTTAGTGTTCCAATTCTTAAGGGTTCCCCCCCCCCACCGTAAAGTGAATATTCAAGGTAAACCATTATCCTTCATGTGTACCAAGAGTTTTCATAAACGCAAACACTTGCCATTCTCACTAAACATGTCCCAAACACAAGTCAACTTTACAGATGATTGAGGCTCATCTCCAAGAATCCCGGAAGGTTTTCAATATTATTCTCCTAAAAACAATGATGGTGATGATTGCTAGGTCATTTCAAAAGTTTTGTCCGTTTTTATGAGTCTACTTTAAACTGCAATATCTCAGTGAATATTTATTCAGTTTAATCGAAATAAGCGCCATTTGAATCAGTGCACTTTTGCCAATGTAACACGAGTCGATTAATTCCGACGGCATAAAAATTGGGTGCTCGGGATTCGATGACGTCAATGAAGGCCGTTTTTGCTAGGTCCTGATTGGCAAAGGTTCTACCGGTAAGAAAGTTATTGAAGTGCTTGCAAAGATGGTAGTCGGTTGGCGAGAGGTCTGAGGAGGATGGTGGGTGAGGCAGAACTTTGACGCTCAATTCCTTTAATTTTCGGATGGTGATTTGTGAGACGTGCAGCTGGGCGTTGTCGTGGAGCAGAATCAGACCTCTTCTGTTGACCAGTGCTGGCTGCTGCTGATGCAATTTTCAGTACATTTCATCGATTTCCTCACAATAGGACTCTGCCGTGATGGTTTGGCCTGGTTGCAGAAAGTTATAGTGAATCACACCAGCCGCTGACCACCATACAGTAACCATGATCTTTTTTTGGTGGGGTTTCACCTTTGGGAAGTGCCTGGGTGGCTCATTGGTGTCCAACCACTGTCCTGAACATTTTCTATTGTCGTAGAGAATCCACTTTTCATCACACGTGATGATCCAATCCAAAAAAGGATCGTTTTGGTTGCGCAAAAGCAATGAAGAACAAACCTCAAAACGTGACAATTTCTGCTGATCGTTTAAATCGTGGGGCACCCACTTTTTGAGCTTTTTGACCTTTCCAATATGTTTTAAACCATTAAAAACCACAAGGGAGCTGACACCCAGTTCTTTCACCATCCCACGCACCGTTTGTGGTGGGTCAGTCTCCATCAGGGTCCTCAAATCTTCGTCCTGGATTACTCTAGATTGACCACTTCAGGGCTCATCTTCGAGGCTAAAATTTCTGGAATGAAATTTCGCAAACCAATGTTGAACAGTGCATTCATTAACACTATCATTGCCAAATGCCTGGTTAATTTTTCGGGCTGTTTCGGTAGCGCTTTGGTTCAATTTGAATTTATAGAGAAAAATTGGCCAAAAATCATTTAATGACATCATATAGTAATAGGCTGAAAAGAATAAAAAAAATTAAAAGTAGAAAAAAATGAATAGCATCAATGTATAGAGTACAAAATTCTCCATTGATCAGTATATGCCACGACACAGTAGAATAAATATTTATTGAGATATGGAGCTACAAAAACACATGACATTAAAACGAACAAAACTTTTGAAACAACCTAGAAGTGTTACATAGATATGACAAATATCATAGAAGTGACATATATATCACTTCAGTTTGGGAAACTCTAGAGAGATGATAGGAGGCTGTTTTGATACTTTACTAGGAGGATGAAGTTCCCATGGCCAGTCATTACATGCTTGTTACAGATGTGCAGGCTGCTCCATTCTGAGTCTCTAACCAAGAGCCACCTTCATCAATCTTCTTCCTGCCTCATGAAAATACCAGGTGTTAGCTCATCAGGCTTGGGATGTGAAGAAAAAGAATTGAGTGTTTTATAGTAAAAGATACCCTTCTCCATTTTGATGCAGTAATCAAGCATTTGATTTGAACACTCAGCAGTGGATCTTACTTTCCCCTTGTGCATGAATGGGTGTGTGCAAATGGGCACATGTGCACACCACACCCACAGGCACAGGCCCAGAACAAGGCAGAAAGGCATCCCTTTCTGGAACCCAGTCAAAAATTATTACTTTACACTTCGATGGAGACCACATTCCAGAAATCATCCAAGGAGACAAAAGCAAAGGAGTTGATGTGTCTTTGCATTCAAAATAATTTTCAGGGTCAGTGACCTAAGCTATTGCTATGTTTATTAATTACATGGGCATTTTAGTTTCCACCCGTTTTCTGTCCTTTCCAATAAAAGCAACTAATAAGATGCTTTCGGACTAATTTATTAAACAAATTCTATTTCTAAACTCCTCTTGAGTAAAAAGAACGTTGTAGGCAATTTCATGTGAAGTTTTGATGGCATTTACAGTCATCATTTAACCACTCAGAGCTTCATTACATATTGACTTGTATGACTAATGATTTTATTAGTGATATTCTTGTCATCTAACAAGAGGGAAGTTTCCAAAAGAAAAAGTCATTTATTGAGTTCATTTATGTATCTCTCAGAACACCTCACACACAATTAGGCATATAGTAAGTAACAAATATATATGTTCTTTTGTAGGTGTAATTTCTTACGAAGTCATAGAAAGAATTTCTTACTAAGTCATAGAAGGAAAAGAAAAGGGAAACTGTGGAGACTTAGAAAATCTGATTCCTCGTAGGGTCATGTGGCACAAAATGACTCATTTCAACTCAGTGACCATTTTGACCAAGCATTCCTTTAGAAAGGTAATTTTTTCTGTCTCTGAGCATCAGAGCACAGTCCTAATTCTCTGATCTTACTGAAATCACAATGTTATGTGTTTCTAAACATTATTACCCGCTTTGTAAGAAAATGGCATTGCTGATTATTGAAGGGCACCTCAGGTGTGCAATTGCAAACTGTTTGGATAGTCTCAGAAGTTCAAAAGCACCTTGATAAAAAAAATTTTGTTGCAATATTGCAAGTTTAATATTTTAAAACTGCCAATTTAACTTCAACATATTTTGAATTAAATGAGAACAAAAATGAAACTTGTTGAAAATTTGTGAATAAGCAGTGAGAAATTTATGTTATTAAATGAATACATAAAAAAGGAAGAAAGATATAAAATCAATGACCTATATTCTATCTAGGGAAAAATTTGAGCATAGAACAAGCAAAGAAAATAAATCATCAAAATTAATGAAATGAATGGGAAAACAAGAAAAAAATGGATAAAACAAAATTAAAAGGTGATTTTTTGAAAAGTAATAAACTTTAGCAAAACTAACAAAGAAGAAAAGACATAGATTACCAATACCAGAAATAAAACAAGAAGATATTCACTCAGACTCTGAATACATAAGAAAAAATATTAATAAATAAGTAAAGACTAGATACAGCTCCACAAATATAACTTTGACAACTTCTTCAGAAAGGAACCATTCCCGGAAAAAAAAAAAAAAAATACTGCAATTCACATGAAGAGAAACAAATAACATAAAAACCCTAAAATTACTTAGGAAATTGAATTCATAACTTTAAAACTGCAAAAAGAGAAATTAGCTGGGATAACAACTCAAAAAGAAACTCAAAAAGTTTCTAATATTGTCAATATTAGAAATTAAAGCATTGTCATCATTTCATATCTCATGGACATTAAGGGCATAAGAAAGAAATACTGTGAACAACTCTAGATCCACAAGTCTATAACTTAGATGAAATGGACCAATTCCTTTAAAGACACAAATTATCAAAACTCATAAGAGGAAAAATGATAATATAGGCTATACATATGAAAGAAATTAAAGCAATAATTATGAATCTTTCCCCCTTCACTAAAAGTGCTAGCCAAGATGGTTTGTGCACTATAAATCCTTTAAATTTCATATTTTCTTAATGCTTGATGCTTCAATAGCCTGAAAAATAGACTAAGAACATCCCTTCCATGTGACCAAGCACATCAGCATGACAAGACCGGTCCCTTCCACAAGTTAAATCTTCCTGCCCTCCCCTGACTGTGACATTCAAATACACCAGCAAAATCCCCTCATGCCTTTTATGCACCCTGACCACTACCAATACATGCATTTGCCCACAAATCATTCTTCATTCCCTCTCTCTCTCTCTCTCTCTCTCCCTTTCTACCACTTTCTCTTGCTCTCTTTCTCTTTCTCTCAGATCTTCACCAGCTTGGTTAAGCTCACTCCATGAGGGCTCCTCCTATATAGCTACCTGCATGGAATGCCATGCCCCATGTATCTAAAAGGATCTGTGAGTGTAACTAATATTTTGATTTTATATGCCCCTCCAAGTGTAATTTCCATGGTCCACATTGGGTGATCCTTCAAGGGAAACTTATTCCCCCATTTACAGCACAGTGTCTTTGTTGAATTCTACCAAACATTAAAAAAAAAAAAAAAAGTAATGCCATTTCTCCACAATCTCTTTAAAAAATATATGGAAAGGCCACTTCATAACTCACAACTGATTCTAAAGACATTATAAGAAAGAGAAAACATAGATGTAAATATCTGCCACAAAATACTATAAACTTAACCCAAATATATATATATATATATATATATATACACACATATATATCTGTGTGTGTGTGTGTGTTTTCCTTTCTTCCCACAATTTTTCCCCTAGATTTTTCTGCCTTTTAAATTCTGTATTTATGTAACTTTTCATTGCTTGTTTTTTGACTAGGAAGGGATCCATTTTTGCTACAGTTTTTCTGTTCCCTTTCCTCTTCTTTTCCCAATTTTTCCCATAAAATTGTTTTGTTTTGTTGTATTTTTATTTTTCCATTTTCATTTTCTTCAAAAATAAGGGCTCCATTTTGCTGTGATTTTCTATACCCTTTATTCTTTCTTTCTTTTCCATTTCTCTCCTTTTCTCTTTTTGTAAATATTTTTCTACTTTTCTTATCTTTTCAACATAAATTTCTCAAATAGCAACTAAGATATGCTCCTCTTTTATGTACATCTTTTACAATGTTATTTTCAATTTTCTTTGTATACTTTTATTATTTTGATTTTATCTCTTTTTCTGATCTGTCTTATTCTTTTCAATCTGTATTCCATTTATGGGATAGACCCTCACTCTGAGGCTTGGGCTGTGGGGTGACGCCTTTGGCTTGGCTCAAGAGGACCTTAATTCCCTGGACTAGGGGGCCCTTTTGCTTTGGTTTTTGGAAGGATGCTATTGGTAGGTCCCCAGTGAAACAGATTGCTGTTTTTCTTCTCTATTTGGTGGAGGTGGGGTCCTGTTTTTGCTCAGGCTGGAAAGGAGCTCCTGACCTTGAGGGCCCCAACAATTTCAGTCCCCCAGTGTCCAGGAATTGTGGGTGGGGGTAAAAGCACCCTGATGAACACAACTATTACTCCTGTCTCTCCCTTTCTGTTCCTCTCTTCTTTTTTTCAACATTTCCTTTTACTTCCTTATTTCTTTTTCTGTCTTTTCTCCTTTCTGTGCTTCACTTTTCTCATCCTTTTGGGATAGAAACTTCAATACCTAAGGGCAGACTCAAGATAATTTAAATAGAAGGAGGAAGTGAAAGAAAAAAGTGGAGGAGGAAGCAGACAAGAAGAAAATATTCATGAGGAGAAACCAAAATATAAATCCTGACAATATGAAAAACCAGAACAGAGCAATCCCTCCTAGGGATCATGAGGTAGCTACTGTAGAGGATTCTACCTGTAAACAAATGATGGAAATGAAAGAAAGGTAATTTAAAATATGGATGATAAAATCAATGAAAGAAATTGTTAAAAACATGGAAAATAGCCCAAAGGAAATCTAAAAACAAAACAAAATAAGGAATGAAAGATATGAAAAATATAAATAGAATATAGTGGAGCTTATGGAATTCAAGGAGTCAATGAGGGAACTTAAAGATGCAATAACAGATTAGACCATGGAGAAGAAAGAATCTCAGAGCTAGAGGGATAAAGCTCTTGAGCTAACAAAGGCAGTTTAAAGAGGCAGAAAAGAGAAAGAAAGCAGAACATTCACTCAGAGAGTTATGGGACATTACAAAGCATTTAAACATGCAAATTATAGGTATCCCAGAAGAGAAGAAGAATGCCCCAGAGGAATGGAAGCCCTTCTGGAGGATATCATAAATGAAAATTTTCCAAGCATCACAAAGATTCTGACACCCCAAGTCATCTCAACTCAAACAGAACTTTTCCAAGACACATTGTCATGAACCTGTCCAAAGTCAAGACAAAAGAGAAAATTCTTCAAGCATCCAGAAGTGCCAAGTGACCTACATGGGCAGATCCATCAGGGTTACAGCAGACTTCTCAACTGAAACTTTTCAAGTCAGAAGAGAATGGTCATCCACCTTTAACATTCTTAGACAAACAAGTTTCAGGCCATAATTCTATATCCTACTAAGCTAAGGTTTAAAATTGATGGAGAAATCAAATCTTTTACTGATATGCAAAGATTGAGGAAATTTTCCACAATAAGACTAGGAAATACTTAGACCTATTCTCAACACAAACCATCTGCTCTCAGATTTATGAAATAGACCTTAATTGGTGTGAGCAATATGATATCCTATAACACCATAATAGTAGGGACTTTAACACCCCTCTTACAGAGCTGGACAGATCCTCTAAACAGAAACTAAACGAAGATATAAAGGACTTAAACACAACATTAGAACAAATGTCCTTAATAGACATACTAGAACTGATGTGCTTAATAGACATATACAGAACATACCATCACAAAGCTAAGGAATATACATTTTTCTTATCAGTTCATGGAATATTCTTTAAGATGGATTATTTCCTAGAACACAAATCAAACCTCAACAAAATTAAAAGAGTTGAAACTATACGCTGTATCTTCTCAGACCACAAGGAACTAAACATGGAACTCAACAAAGGCATAGAAACTGAACAACCTTATGGTGAGTGACAACTGAGTCAAGGAAGAGATTAAAAAGGAAGTCACTAACTTCCTTGAGCACAACAATGAAGACATAAGCTACCAAAACCTGTGGGACACTGCAAAAGCAGTCCTCAGAGGGAAATTTATTGCTTTAGATTCCTATATCTGAAAAATGGACAGAGAGCACATCAATAACCTAATCATCTTAAATAAATTGAAAAGGAAGAGCAATCCAATCCTAAACCTAGCATAAGAAAAGAAATAACCAAAATTAAATCAGAAATAAATGAAATTAAAAACAAAAGAATCATTACAAAAATTAATGAAATGAAAAGTTGTTTCTTTGAAAAGATAAATAAAATTATTAAACCATTGGCCAGATTAACTAGAAATAGAAAAGTAAAATCTTTATAACCTCAATCAGAAATGACAAGGGGGAAATAACAACTGATACCATAGAGATACAAGAGATTATTTCTGACTACTACAAAAATCTCTATGCCTAGAAATTTGACAATGTGGAGGAAATAGACCAATACCTGGAATCACACCATCTCCCTAAGACTTAACCAGGAAGAAATAGATCTTTTGAACAGACCTGAATAAAGCACTGAGATTAAATAAACAATAAAAAAAAGCTTCTAAAAAACAAAATCCCTGGACCGGAAGGCTTCACACCAGAATTCTGTCAAACCTTCAAAGATGAGCTTGAACCTCTACTGCAGAACCTATTCCAAAAACAGTATGAAGGAAGGAACCTTCCCTAACATGTTCTATGAAGCAACTATCACCCTGATTCCAAAACAAGGACAGGACCTAACTGAAAAGGAGAATATAAACCAATTTCACTAATGAATATCAATGCAAAAATACTAAGTAAAATCTTAGTGAATAGATTACAGCTTCACATTTAAAAAAATTACATATCACTGTAGAATAATATTTAGAAATAAACATACCCTACATCAAGCACACAAAGTGAATTCAGTGTGAGTTTAAAATGACTTGCTTTTCTTCCAGAGGATTAAGGGACTAGGACCCCCCTGGGACACATGCAGAGTTGGCTTGCCTGGAGTTAAACATTCCACAAGCCCATTCTCTGAAGCTGTGCACCCCGTGAAGCCTGAGATCAAAGGGCATGCCATCCTTCCTCAGAGATACGGGCCAGAGGGTTGACATATGTTAACAACATATTGTCAGAGGTCTATAGGTACTCTGCCCCAAAGGAAAGACACAGTCATTACTTTATACTGAGTAAACTGAGTGAACACTTGAAGATATTCTTTCATTAACTCTGTTCCCCTGTGGCTACTTTCTTCTTTGTGATCTTTCTTTAGATACCTGCTCAGAAATTAGTCAATGTTTAGAAGAAGAGGTTTACTACAAAAGTGATTGTATTGATATAATAACAAAATATTTCCTTTCAAGTTCATTTCAGATAGGTAAAAAGAGATAATGATGAAACTAGCAGATGATAGATTAAGTGTATACATGACTAGAAAAGTATAAAATCAAAACCCTGAATAAAGATTTTTGCTACACACCATCTCATCTCATGTAGTCTGTTTCTTAACTTAATAATTACAAGAGCAAGTTTACACCCACAGCAAAGCTGCTGTTCGTTCGTGTCTCCAGTCACACAACACATCACAATCAAGTAGGCTTCATCCCAGAGATGCAAGCCTGGTTTAACATATGCAAATCCTGAGTGGTGCTTGTGGCTCAAAGAGTAGGGTGCCAGCCCCATATACTGGGGGTTGTGGGTTCAAGCCCAGCCCCAGCCAAAACTGCAAAAACAAAACAAAACAAACAAACAAAAAAAACCCATATGCAAATCTATAAATGTAATTCACTCTATCAATAGAAGCAAAAACAAAGACCATATGATTTTCTCAATAGATGCAAAAACAGCATTTGATAAAATTCAGCATTCTTTTGTAATAATAACACTTAAGAAAATTGGCATAGGTGGCACATTTCTTAAGCTGATTGAAGCCAGGTAAAGCTATGTCTGTGACATCTGTGAGAAACCCACAGCTAATCTCTTACTGAATGGCTTTCCACTTACAACTGGAACCAGATGTGGTTGTCCTCTATCACCACTACTATTCAACATAGTTCTGGAAGTTCTAGACGATACAATCAGGCAAAAGAAAGACATAAAGGGCATCCAAATTGGGGCAGAGGAGGTCAAACTCTCTCTCTTTTTCCCAATGATATGATCTTATACTTAGAGAACCCCAGAAACCCTACCATTTCTTGAAAGTGATCAAGAAATATAATAACATCTCAGGGTATAAAACCCATGTCCACAAATAAGCCTTTGTGTACGACAATAACAGCCAAGTTGAGAAATTAATCAAAAACACAGTTCCCTTCACAGTAGCTTCTGAGAAAATGAAATACCTAGGAGAATGCCTAACAAAAGAGGCGAAGAACCTTTACAAAGAGAATTATGAAACCCTAAGAAAAGAAATAGCAGAAGACATTAACAAATGGAAGAACATATGATGCTCTTGGCTGGGAAGAATCAACATTGTTAAAAATGCCTGTTCTACCCAAAGCAATCTACAGATTCATTGTAATCCCCATTAGAACACCAACATTATACTTTGAAGAACTGCAAAAAAATAGTTCTTCATTTTGTATGGAACCAGAAAAAAACCACATAGCCAAGGCAATTCTTAGTAATAAAAACAAAGCTAGAAGCATCACTCCACCAGACTTGAGGTTGTATTACAAGTCCACAGTGATCAAAACAGCATGGTATTGGCAAAAAAAATAGAGACATAGACATATGGAACAGAATAGAAAACCAAGTCTCTACTTGCCATCTAATCTTTGATAAATCAAATAAAAGCATACAGTAGGAAAAGAATCCTTGTTCAACAAATGGTGCTGGGAGAACTAGGTGAACACATGTAAAAGACTGAAACTGGACCCACGCCTTTCATTACTTACAAAAGTTGACTCAAGATGGATAAAAGATTTAAATCTAAGACATGAAATGATAATAATCTTAGAAGAAAGTGTGGGGAAAACTCTTAACGATTTTGGACTGGGGAAAGATTTTATGAGGAAGACTTCTGTGGCAATTGCAACAACAACAAAAATAAACAGATTGTACTTAATTAAGCTGAAAATCTTCTACACAGCTAAGGGCACAACAAATAAAACAAAAAGATAGCCTTCAGAATGGGAGGAGATATTTGCAGGGTACGAATCTGACAAAGGGTTGGTAACTAGACCTACAGAAGAGCTCAAATTAGTCAACAACAAAAAAAAAGAACAAAAAATCCCATATACCACTGGGCAAGAGATATGAACAGAACTTTATCTGAGGACGACAGACAAATGGCTAAGAAACATTGAAAAAATGCTCATCATTCCTGATAATTACAGAAATGCAAATCAAAACCATCCTGTGATATCACCTAACCCCAGTTAGAATAGCACACATCACAAAGTCTCAAAGCTGCAGATGCAGGAATGGATGTGGAGAGAAGGGAATACTTTTACACTGTTGGTGGGACTGCAAACTCCTAACAACCTTTTTGGAAGGAAGTATGGAGAATCTTCAAGGAACTCAAATTAGACCTCCTGTTTGATCCTGACATCCCATTACTAGGCATCTACCCAGAAGAAAAAATAAATCATTTTATCATAAGAACACTTATACTAGATTATTTATTGCAGCTTAATTTACAATTGCCAAGATGTGGAAGTAACCTAAATGCCCAACAACCCAGGAATTGATTAACAAGCTGTGGTACGTGCATATCATGAAATACTATTCAGCCATTAATAAAGATGGAGACTTTACATCTTTTGTATTGATCTGGATGGAGTCGAAACACATTCTTCTTAATAAAGTATCACAGGAATGGAGAAGCAAGATTTCAATGTACTCAATACTAACATAAAGCCAGTGGATGATCTATGCATGCCCACACAGGAGAAAAAGTCAAATCAATTCAAGTTGGGGGGGGGGGGATTCTACCTAACAAATGTAAACATTATAATCCAATTCTTTGTACCCTCAAATTAGCCTGAAACAATAACAAAAAAATATGTGGAGAAAGAAAGCACTGGTCGTGTATCAAGAGGATCCTGGCCCACTTGACAGCTCTATTTCCCATTCTGAATTTGTTAACTGGCATTCTGGTTAATGCGTCCATCTTCTGGGTATGTGTAGGATGGCTCCATCTTTGAGTCCATTTCATGCTCACAACTGCTGCAAAATTTAGTTTCTGAACCTCAATAGCCATTTTCACACTGGAAGTATTTTGACCATGTTGCTTATTGTGTAAAATAAATCTTCAGCTTTTACAAACATTTTTTTCTCAGTAATTTGCATAGACTGAAAGCTCCCTCCCATCGCCAGCCACTAACCTTTTGAAGTTGTGTAGTCCAAGATAGTATAGAAGGATGACAAAGTTTCAGTAAAGGATGAGGATATCAAGTATTCGAAGAACTTAGTTTAAAAAAACAAAAGGTTAGTAGTTTGTTTTTAAACTGTATTACATATCCTAGCAGTCACTTTAAATTGGCTGTTTAAAAATGGTAGCATCCAAAATCACTCATCTTTGGCAAGACTCTGCAGCATCTGGTCAGTGGGAATGTAAAAACAGCTAAAGAGGTAAGTTATTTTACTGAATTCATACTGTGTACCTGAGATCGACAACCTGTGAATTAAGGTTCCTTAATTATGTTGGACCAACTTCATGAAATAGCTTGTTTTCCAATTATTGCAGGTAAAGTTTGGTCGATGCCCCTCCTCATTTTTTACCATGATTATGGAAAAAAATCAATAATTTGCATTTGAATTTTCATTTATCTACAGACAGGATCCTACTAGTTAGAAGAAGTTTTGAAACTTCATATGGAATCCCTTCTTTGCACTCAATGACATTGAACTCATCATTATAGCTCTGAAATTGAAAATGTGTGTGTGTGTTTTCTGCACGTCATCTTACTCATATGCTTGAAGGTCTCCAAGTCACTCCTAAGAGAGGTGGAATTCAATTGACAATAGAAGAGCTCTGTGTCTTCTGGCTTTTAAAATTTTTACATGGCTTTTAGAACAATAGTTATGACTTCATCAAGGCAAGAGGAGGCTGCCTGGAAAAGGAACTTGATCCCAGGGCAGTGGCTGCAGGTAGAGCAGTGTGAGTGCTGTCTCTACCTAGCAAGATGATCTTGGGTAAATGGATCTTGATCTCCTACTGCCTGAGTCTCTCTTGCCCTGTTCACCTTTTGTTAAGTCCTTCCTAAGACATGAACACAGCAGCAACCGGGCAGTAGAAACCTGACTCTAGGTTGTGAGATGCTGTCATCTTATAGAAAAGAGGCAGGATTTGAGGGACACAGAAAATAGCTCTTAAGGCTTTTATTTCGTTCTCTTCGAAGATGCCTTAGGGCTTGAAATTCCTTCACAGTTACCTTGAATTTAGGTTCCTCTTAAGAAAGAGTGTCTCCAAATGGTTTGTATGCTACTTCTATTACAGGGTAACAGATGAAATATGAGCACAGGCTCCGTACTCTTGAAACCATTTAGAACTTGCTGTCACATGGCAAAAACTGGTGCCTTGAGAGTATGATTGAGAGGCTAGAATCCTTAAGAGTGGGGATAGAAGATGTCCAAAGAGTTGCTGGCCAAAAGCATGCTTTAATAAACCACCGTCAGTCGACTCTCTAGAATGTCTGTCCAGCCCCTCCAACCTCCAGTCTGTGTGAAGGAAGGGACCAGCTCAGCAGAGCTGCGGGCGTCTGTCTTCCAGCTTCCCCAGAGAGAGAGATGAAGCCTTAGGAGGCCAGACCATGAGTCATGGGCAACACTAACAGCTCTGAAGGGAGAGGAGGGGCTGATTCGAGAACAGGACGTGGAGGAACCAGATTGATTTTATTACCTTCAAAGCAGGATTACAAGATGATAGTTCAGAAATAATATTTTATCCTAGGCTGTGAAAGAAATATAGACATAATAGAGATTTGAACCCAATTTTCTGTCTCCATTATGATCTGGCCTCTTCTCTGCACAGCAAGGGGCCAGCTGAGCAGTGCTCAGCCCCTGCTTTGGAGCTACTTACTGGTTTGAATCCCGACAACTCAGGAGACAGTTACTGACTGCGGGATATCGGGCAGGCTTCTCACTGGTGTTCTGCTACTCCTTCAGTATACAATCTTGTTAACCACACACATTTCATCCCTGGGCTCTAGAAGTATATGTTCATTCTGAATGGTGAAACGAAAGCACAGATTTAAGCATTTTTAGGCTTCTACAGCTCTCCATCACACAAACAAAGGTTGCTCATCTCCCATCCAGATTTCCCACTTTTCTCTTTTCTAAAATATAGTCTGGATGACTTTGCATTTTTGGAGATCTCAGCTTCTCTAAAAATTTTTATTATCTTTTCTGAGACTTTTCCATTATTTTTCTTCCTTTTTCCAAGTGTTGTGATAAAGAACATCTCATAACTACAGGTGGATTTTATTTTGATGTACAGAAGATCTCTCATATTTATAAATTAGAAAGTTGGGGTTTCAGATATTTCAAGTTCACTGGGATTAATAAACTCCATGAACCACAGAAGGGGATGAGAGGGGCACATGAAGGGACCATCATGCTGATTGTCTCTTTTGTTTGTTTGGTTTTTCTTTGCAGTTTTTGGCCAGCGCTGGGTTTGAACCTGCCACCTCCGGCATAGGGGGCCGGTACCCTACTCCTTTGAGCCACAGGGGTCACCCCCTTGTTTGTCTTTTAAATAGACTAGTTAAGGTTAAGGAGAGAAGGGGGAGAGAAAGTAGCCTTCAAGAAATGCTCAAGTCCTTTTGCTCTTCTAAAATGTGAATGCTGTGAATGCCGAGGGGATGTCTCAACTCACCATTAGGATATTAAGTGTATTCACCTCGTGGTTCAGTTCCACTCACTTTAATTGAACAATTGTTATGGACTCCATGTTTGATGACATAGAACAAACAAGGGGTAGCAGCTGAGCCCAGGAGCTCACAGTCGTTGGGGCAGGAGAAATGAACAAGTAAACAGAAAATCTCTCTAGAATGCGGATAACACTCAGGCACAGGTATTTCTAGGATCTCGAAGCAAAGTCACTGAAGGGTGAGGTAGGGAGGGAGTTTACCTTATGACTGCAGGGTATTTTCTTTCTAACCCTCTAAGTGCACCATGAATGCCTGATATATTTGTGTTCTGGCAAAGTAATTTTATAGTTTGGGAAATAGAAATAAAAAAATATATAAATGTGAACACTTCTTTATTCTCAGTGGAAGATTGTTATTAACTATCAGTCAGCCACCATTTATACCCGTGGAATCCTGGGAAATGAGGATTTATTAAAAAGAATCACACATTGCTGTTTTTAAATGGATAATTCTTTGCTGTCTTGTTTCAGTGCTCTGAACTTGTTAAGATTGGAAAGTGATATTCTCAAATCTAAGCAGTTTCAGCTCCAAGGGGATTTTTCTAAATTCATATCACAGTTACCTTTACTGGTTTTACAGAAAAATGAGCCCCTAGCATGATACCTGAACAAGAAACAGTTTTTGTTTTTTTTTTTTGTTTTTTCCTATGCAGAATGTGGAATTCAACTTGTAGTAGGGAAATATATTCTATAAGGCAGTGCACGTATTTCAGGCTATTTTCACAGCCTACAATGGTCTGAGCTATTTTGTTGGACAGCATATCCTGGGGCAAATGATTAGTTGGAATTAATGGAATCTGGGCTCCTCATGAGTTTATCAACAGCGCCTGTGGTATCGTTAATCCCCAGGATGCATTTGCCTCTGCTGGTGGTGTTCCCTCATGGGTAGCAAGCATTGAATTGGCACAAAGGAAGTCATGTCCACTACCTCCATGAAAAATGGTGCAACCATGATGCCATGAAAAATGGTGCAACCACTGAGCTGCTAATATTACTCTTGCAAAGCCATCCTTGCTAATTTTCAAGACATTTCATGTAAAACGAAATTCTGAATTTCCCATTTGTGATGATGTGGCTGATACCAACCGACTTTGCCTGCAGTGAGCATGATCACTGGGCTTATTTCAGCTTTGGAAGTGTGGCAAATGGAACAGGGATGCTTACTGGAATAAAATCAACATGCGCCAGAAACAGAAAAGCAGATGCCTGTCGTATAATCATTTTTAAAAAACCCATTGGCTCTTTGCAAGATAGCTGAATTAATTAGTGAATAATACATCTACTTTTTAAAGGAAAATCAGTTCACAATTTATTGTTCAAAGGTTTGATCAGAAATTGTGGTTTTGAAGAGTGACCACATTCTTTATTTGTAAGGCACTCAAACAAATTTTTCTTGAATTAAAATAAAATTTTCAGTACCAAGATGTTTTGGTCACTATAGAATTATAGTATAGCCTTAAGTCTGGTAATGTAATATTTCCTGATTTGTTTTTATTTCTAAGTAATGTATTGGCTATTTGAGTTTTTTTCTGATTCTATATGAATTGAAGTACTATCTTTTCAAGTTCTTTAAAATATAACAATGGTGATTTAATAGGGATTGCATTAAATCCATAAATTGCTTTGGGTAGTATGGACATTTTGACAATGTTGATTCTTCCCAACCATAAGCATGGTATGTTTTTCCACTTGTTAACATCTTCAGCTATTTCTTTTCTCAGAGTTTCATAATTCTCCTTACAGAGATCTTTCACATACTATGAAATCAATATATAATCATCTACACATTCATACTAATGGTAAAACATAACTATAGTCCAGAAAGAAGGAGGGAACAGGAGGGAGGCGGAGGGGGGCTGGGAGGAGGAAGGGTATTTGGTGGGACGTCACCTAATGTGCATAATGCAATGGTACATTTCAAAACTGTTAAGAATAGAGTATAAATGTTTTACCACAGCAATTAAGTAGACGAGGAGATGGTTATGTTAATCAGTTTGATGTAAGCATCCCACATTGTATATCAAATCAGCACACTGTAACCCATAGATGCATTAATGTAAACAGTTATGATTTAATAAAGGGGAAAAATTCTATTGGTAGGCTAAATCCCCCCCCCATACTTTGTTTATAAACAATGAATGATTCATTTTTTTTGTTTTGTTCTATTGTACAGTACTGATGAAATTAATTAATTTTGCCTATTTTCTATGGTCTTTGTGTTATATCACGGGGTGATCTTTCCCAGAATGAATAAAAGGAAAATTCCATCTTCACCTTAAAAAAAAAAAAAAAAAAAAAATTCAGACTTGAGCCTTGGCCCTTAAAACTATAAGACATTTTTCACAAACAAGCACTAATTTTGCTCATAGCTGACTCTGTTGAACCTGAGTGGTGAAGCATCAAATTCTTTGCTTTTCATCTTAGTATTTTCTTGTACCATTTGTGACAGAGCTCAGTTTTCCCTTAAAACCAAGAAACGTTATGGTGAATGAAGCATAAACTTGGAGTTTGATGATGAATTTTTAGATCAAAATCGGCTTTTCTTCAATGGCAATCCTGCAAGCCATACTGTAGCACCAACCTTTCATTTTAACACTAGGGCTGGGGTGGTAGAAGGGTCAGATTTTGGGGAAAAGATAACTGGCTCCTATTTGCAATCATTGGCTTGGTGTCAGCAGGAATAATTCACATCCACCCAATGAAGACAGCAGAAGACAATGAGCTTTAAAGATGGTGCAGCTAAGGTCATGACAGCTTCCCACTGGAAGGTAATCAGAATGAATGAGAGTTCCTTTCTTATGATCCAGGGTCTTGGAACCATATGAACAATGCCTGCCATATTATGAAAAGATATTATTTTCCTTGTTCAGCTTCAGTGTTAAGTGCAGCTTTTTCAGAAGCAGTTCAATATTATGTCAAGGATTTATTCTAACTGATGACAAGATTTGACAGAATAGTTGGAAGGCAATATAAAAGAAAGCAGTGTGACCAATAGGCAAACAATGTTTGTCATGTCTTTAGCTGTACAGATGCGTCCTAAAATGAGCATCGAGTCAGGTTGCCTCATAAAACAAGATTCTGTCATAGACCACAGTGCTATATTGAATTAATTTACATTAAGAATGATGTCTTCTTGGGCCTGGGGAATTAGCCCTTCAAGGATTAGGTGGGAAATACTATGTCTTTCTAATGTGATAGGTTTTATAATCTTTCTGATCAGGCACATAATGTGAAATCTGATTCTGGGAAACTATATAATCAAATTTCCAGCAAACCTTTGATGTACCCTGAGCTGAAACCACACCATTATGTTTTCATGAGAACTTGCTGCTGCTTCCCTCATTATAAGCATTTTGTTGAATTTTCTGCTGATAATGCAACTTGAAAAGAAACATCTTGAAGGGACATGAGTCATTCTTTTTATATTAATTCCTGTTTTGAACTCCGCCAAAAAATTGGCATTTATTTCCCATAACTGTAACATGTTTACCTTTTTGCTGTTGTGCTTATATGTAAATGGAGTCAGTGACTGAGAAGGCTTTTCCTGGTCTATGGCAAAGGTCAGTTGCAATAGAATCAACCATTTGGAGACATTGTATATTCAAATAATTAGTTCTCAAAAGTGAAGTTCATGTGCTCAGCGATGTCTGGGTGCCAAATAGGGTGACATGGGTAGTTTTCCTGGGTGGGAGGAGAAAGCGTTTCCTGTTTGGAAAGAAAATACACAGAAATATGATATCAGAAGTGGTGTGAAGACAAAAACTGGTAGCCTTAGAAAGTGAGGTTTGTGGGATTCTATGTTGAATTCTAAAGAGAAATAACTTTTCTGAGAAACACTTTTTTTTTTTTTGGTATATCTTTGTTTTTATTTTGTTTTTCTAGTAACTAATTTTTTATGATCCATTTATAAAGTTATTTTATTTTTAAATTTTTAGTTGGCAAGTAAAAATCATATATATTTGCAGTATACAACATGTTTTGCACTACATATCCACTGTGGAAGGACTAAATCAAGCTATTTAATGGAAGCATCACCTCAACTACTTATTCTTGCATCCTGGAAATACTTAAAATCTACTCTCAGCAATTCTCTAGTACACCACATCCAGACACTCCTTGACTTACAATGGAGCTAGGTCCCATTGCACATAGCACAGTGTCTTTATCTATCCAGGTTTTATCCGTTCAGATGGTGATGGACACTTAGGTTGGTTCTGCATTTGGCCATTGTGAGTAATCTTGCAGTAATAATGTGGGAGTGCAAATACCTTTTCAACATACAAATTTCATTTCTTCTGAGTCTATACCCAGTAGTGGGATTGCTGGATCAAATGATAGTTCTACCTTTAGAAGCTCCACCATAAGTGTTTTCCACAATAGCTGTGCCTAATCTGCAGTCTCACCAAGAGTGCATAAGGCTTCCCTTTCCTCCATATCCTCACCCACTTTTATCTTTCATCTTTTTGATAACAGACATTCTAATAGGAGTGAGGTGATATCTCTTTGTGATTATAATTTACATTTCCCTGAAGATTAGGAGTTTGTTTGTTTGTTTGTTTTGTTTTTTTGGGGGTGTGCCTGTTGGCTATTCGTACTTCTTTTTTTTTTTTTTTTGAGAAATGTCTGTCCAGGTCAAGGTTCTTCGAATTTCAATGAGTGAGTTATTAAGTGAAGTGGTTGCTTCATCCATCCACTAATTAATTCATTCAAAAATATTTATTGAATACCTCTCCTAAGCCAGGCTCTATCAACAGAAATATGCCAGAGAATTAAACAGTCTTCTTCCTCTTGTGAGATTTACATTTGAAAGGACAACTCTGGCCCTTACTGAGCATTTCCCTTGTGCCAAACACTTTACATGTGTTCCCATCCATTCCTCATAATGACTGAGTATTGAACCCCATCATTAGCCCCATTTTCCGTGCAGAGAAATGGAGGCTCAGGCAGACAAAGGAACTTACTAAAGGCAGAATAGTGAGAGTAAGCCACCTTGAATTTGAAATGAAAGCCCCCATGCTAGATACTACACCAGGCTGGCATAGGAAGAGTCCTGATCCTTGATGCAAAGGCCTGGATTCAAGGAATGCCTGAGTCAAGGGGCATTCACATCACGTCAGCCACAGTTCTGAAAGCTCTCCCCCATATTCTCTGATTTGAAGTTCACATCGGCTAGGAATCAAACACTGCGCTTTCTGGAAGGACCCTTCTCCCTAAGATCTGAGAAAATCTGTGCAGACAAGACTCCTTACATTGTGGTGAGGGATCTCAGGAGTGGAGAAAAGTGTTAGGTTAAAAAAAAAAAAGAAGAAGAAGAAGGAATAAACTAAGGTGGAGGAGTAGCCACAGGTGGGGGTCTTCCAGATTGTTTGCCAAGCCTTGGTAGAGAGTATTGAATAGCCTGTTTATGCTTTTCTTTGTTGGGTGAATAAATAGTATCTCAAATAAGCCCAAGTGCCCATCCATCCAGGAATGGATTAATAAATTGTGATATATGTATACCATGGAATACTATGCAGCCTTAAAAAAGATGGAGACTTTAGCATTTTTATGTTTACATGGATGGACCTAGAACATATTATCCTAAGTAAAGTATCTCAAGAATGGAAGAAAAAGTATCCAATGTACTCATTACTTTTATGAAACCAATTTATATTTACTCACACTTTCTTATGAAAAATAGATCACAACTGTAGCCCAGGATGAATGAGAGAAATGGAGTGGGAAGGGAGGGGAGCAGGGAAGTTTTATAGAGGGAGGGTAAACAGTGGGACCACACCAGTGGAGCATATTGCAAGGATACAAGTCAAATCTATCAAGGATAGAGCATAAATGTCTTAACATAATAATCAAGTAAATGAGGCAAAACTACATTAATTAGTTTAATATAAACACTCCAAATTGTATAAAAAAATCAACACACTGTACCCCGCATATGCATAAATGTATTCATGATCTATGTGTATATGACTTAATAAAAAATAATGTTAGTGTTAATGAGTAGCCACATCTAACACAGTGGTTGACTTCATAAACTCTGGAGCCTATCTGCCCAGGTCTGGGAGAGCCAGTTGCCCAAAGCAACGAAAGATACTAGTTTTCCGATTCTTATCTATACATCCTTGGGCCCATCACTAACCTCTCTGGGCTTCAGTAATTAAATCTATAACATGATAATGATTAAAATGGCATCTTCCTGAGAAGTTATTAAGAGGAATTAATTAGGTAATAGGTACATACGCATAAGCTCTAGGGCTGGTCCCTGAAGCACAGTTAACTCACAAGTATTAGCTGTAATTATTCAAATCTGAAGTATATTGATCTTATTTGTAAGACAAACATTGCTTCATTTATTTACATTAATCATAATTGTGTATGTTATAAGTTGATAGTTTCTTTACTTTCTTCCTTTCCAGTTTATCTGCTGGAGCTTCCTGATTGAACTGAGCAGGAGTTACCCTTTGTGTCCTGTTCTGCTCAGGCTGCTGTAACGAAAACACCATAGACTGGGGGGCTTAGGAACAGAAATCTGTTGCTCACAGTTTATTTCTCACAGGCAGAAAGTCCAGATCAATGTGCTGGCAGATTGGGTGTTTATCAGGGCTGCTTCTTGGTTCATAGAGGGTGTCTTCGTGCTACGTCCTTACATGGCAGAAAGGGCAAGGGAGCTCTTTGAGGTCTCTTTTATAAGATCATGGATTCTATTCACGTGGGTTCAGCCCTCAGGACCGAATCTTCTGCTACAGGCCCCACCTCCTAATACCATCACCTAGGGGGTCAGGTTTGAACATGGTATCTTGGGGGCACACAAATATTTAGTCTATAGCAAGATGCAAAACTGGACAAAGTTGTTAACTTTAAGAAACAGAACCCAGAGAAGCTAATTCCCTAAAAGCTATTGAATCCACAGGACAGCTGGGCCAGTTCCCATGGCAGAGTCCACTGAGTCCCTTGCTTGCTTATTAAAAAAGAACAAATGGTTCAGGTCAACCACCCCCTAGCTCGTCTCCTTCTCCAGAACACACACACACCCCAAACATTAGGAAACATCTCTTATTTTACAAAGCAGTAATTTTCAACTCAGTGTGCATTATAATCTCATGAGGGAACAGAGATACTTCCGATGCTCGGGCTTCACGGAGAGCAATGACGTCAGAATCACTTGAGGCAGGATGTGTGTGTATGTGTGTGTGCGCGTGCGCACGCTACGTCTCAGTATTTTTTCAACAATTCTACAGGTGATTCTGCTGTGCAGTCAAGGCTGGAAGCCACTGTTCTAACCCACCTCCCCCCTTGCCTACCCTCCTGGCACACGGAGAGCCATCATCTCTTGGGTATAGATAGCAGAGCCTTTCTGGAGATTGTGATTTATATCACTTAAGGTACGATGGATGGTAAAGAACCGAAATCCTGGTAGAAACAGGAACGGCAGAAAACTTGTTGGTAATACAAATCTTCAGACCCGTTCCAGACAACTGTATTGGAAAGTTAAACCAGGAAACTGGCTTAACTAAGTTCTCCAGGTGATGCCTGCTCATGCTGAAGTTTGGCTTTGACCAGTAGGGCCCATGTCTGGACATGAGGGCAGCATCACTTCCATTTAAACTCACACACATGCAGCACATGGCAGGAGAGGTGGGGAGGTGGTCCTCATGTTCTCTGTACATATAATCAGTAACATCAGATACTTCCAGATTTCCACACTAATTTCCCTCCTTTGAGAAATTTATTGTCAAAAAAATTACTAAATAAAAACTGGTCAGATCCACAAGTGTTGGCTGGGTTTCTAGAAGCTACCATGAAACAATCTATAGTTACCTTACTATATGAATATTCATAAATCTGGAAATTTTCTTACTGAGACCCTCCCATATGCCCCTACCAATATTTGGATATCCTCTGCTCTGGACTTTTTGATCCAACATCAAGCAGTTATCACAGCCACGATCTGATGATGTCATTACATTCTCTCTAGGATAGGCGGGGCCACTTGGACAAAGTGAAACAGCTTTAATTGTGTTTTATCTTGAAAATTTGCATTAAAATTAGCTGCGTATGATCACGTCTTTTTTTTTTTTTCAGTTTTTGGCTGGGGCTGGATTTCAACCCATCACCTCTGGTATATGGGGCCAGCGCCCTACTCCTTTGAGCCATGGGCACCACCCCATATGATCACCTCTTTAACTTCTCACTTGATGTTTGGGATTTCCTTCATTTTTAGTCTTGGTTTCCTGGAATCTTTGGAAGGCAAAGCAATCTATGAAAACTATAGAACCCTATGAAAATTTAGTAGGGGTTAAAATATTGTGGTTGTTTTCTAGAATACCTAAAGAAGATAGAAATTGTACTAAAATCTATTTTAAAAAGAACCTGTTACTTATTAACCAAATGATAAACTCTTTAGTAGGCCTCTATCTGAAGGCTTGAAACTTTATAGGGAAATCACTTAAGAGGGAATTGTATACATTTTTCTCTCTCCGTAATAACTGAAAAGTAGTAGGAAATGTTAATCTACCAGGAAAGTTAAGTAAAAGCTTGTCATTTTATGTTCCAATAGGCTACATGAGAATTTCTAAGGTGTCAACATATTCTGAATTCATTTGTCTCGTGAGATTCTCAGGGTTGCCAGCTCTTTGTTACTTACACGTATGATATTTGGTGGGGTACAAACATGGGATGGATTTATTTTTCTCCCCCCCCCCATTGTTGTCAGCCATTCTCCAGCAACTCTCTCGTCCCTTAATGAAGCCTAAGGAAGAACCCATAGCTTTTTGGAACTTTCAGTTATTTCAAAGTGCAGGTTGATCTAGTCTAGTTTAAAACTTCACACTTGTTCTAACTTAATTTCTTACTCTCAGAACCAAATCTCTTCCCATCCTGCCTCTGCAATACCTGCCTAAACCGGGAGGTCCCTGACCTCTTGTTATCAGGTCTCCTCTCCTGCCAGCCTGCCCTCGTGGCTGGGGGAAGGGCCTGTGACATCCACAGTGTCCACCAGCCCAAGGAGACCTGTGCATGTTTGCTGTGGCCAGGCCTATCCCTTGTTCCATTGCCCCTTTGAGCACCTGGCTGACCAAGACCCACAGAAGGAGAGTCCAGCCCCTTCCATCTGCACACTCAGTGTTTGGGTTCGTTTTCTTGGGGATTCTGTTCTCTTTTTTTTTTTTTTTTTTTGGAGGACAATCTCCCAAAGACAGACAGGAAATGATTGTGTTGTGAGACCTTGCCCTGCAGTAAATGATACTCCTTTCGTCTCCTCTCCCTACTCTACTTGGGAAGGGAGATAGGAGGGGCTTAGATGGTGGGGGTGAGTAGGAGGGTTGGTGGTCACTTCCAAAAGCCATGGAGGGTGGAACTAACCCCTACTCACTATGACGTTTTTGAAAATGGGGGTGGTAGCACCCTGTGCCTTCAGCTTTGTGTCCCACACTCCCAGCTGAGGCAAAGGAGAAGCCCAGTCAGCATTCTCTTCCCAGTCCAGACTCCAGGGGGCCTCAGGCCAGATCCCCAGCACAGAGCACCTGTGCTCAGACCTGGGCACATGGAGTGAAGCTGGGCTGGGTCCTGTCCTCAACTTGGCTGGATAGCGTATGCATCCTGGCTTGAGGGACAGAGCCCCGCCTGATAAGCACCTGACCTCTCTTGTTCTGCTCTTCCTGCTGGAGTGTGTCATTTTGGCAGAGAAGCCTGTGTCCTCTTGACACATTTCTCATGAATAATAATAGTTTACATCTGTGGAGTCCTATTTATATGACAGATTTTGTGCCAGGAGTTCAGGGTACACTGCCTGAGGACACATGTCCTTGTTCTCAAGTTGAGGACAACTAGACGTTTATATCCAGTCGCCATAAGCCAGGGAGACCAAGCCAAGGAGGGCAGATATTAAGACTTGATGCACCATCCTGGTGAATCCTCACAATCACCCTATGAGATGAGAGAATTCCATTATCCCCATTTTTCAGATGAGAAAACTGGAGCTTAGGGGTGCACACAACCTGTCCAAGATGGCACAGGTATAAAATGGCAGAGCCCATGTCTGGTCTCTAGTCACTGGGATGTTAACCATTAATCTTGATGTAATACTGACCAAGTCTTCACCAGCTTAGCAGATCTGGATCTCAGTTGACAGTGGGTTTGCTTGGAGCTCTCAGCATAACTCCCCTTAGCATAACTCCTATAATTTTTCTAGTTCTCTTATGCACAGTTAGGTCTTTAAAAACATATCAAATTGGCCAGAATGGTTGCTATGCTGTCTTCCACCCATATTTCTAAGGAGCAGACTGTCTGCTCTTCTGGGAAAATGGAGATTGAAGACCCCATTGTTGGCAAAGGAAAGCACCCCCAGAAAAAGTGGAAAACTAAAAAATAAGCTGAGTGAGTCAGAACAAAGAAAAGTCAACTAGTTCACATTTAAGCTAGCCATTGCTAGCAAGCATCTTGCCTTTTCTGAAATTCTAGCCTGTAGGGGATACAGCTTACAAACACCCTGCTGGGTCTGTGAGCACTCTGA
>CAUYPK010043765.1:0-65813 GCA_963574355.1 Loris lydekkerianus
AGGTCTTGGATGAAATACTACCTCCTTCGAGAGGCCCATGAGCCTCCTGCATACAACTCTTAATGACATCTTGTTCATTACTTTTTTTTTTTTTTTTTGAGACAGAGTCTCACCTTGTCGCCCTTGGTAGAGTGCCATAGATTATACCTGTGGTGCATCTTACAAGGGTATATGTGAAACTTAGTAAATGTGCAATGTAAATGTCTTGGCACAATAACTAAGAAAATGCCAGGAAGGCTATGTTAACCAGTGTGATGAAAATGTGTCAAACAGTCTATGAAGCTAGTGTATGATGCCCCATGATCATATCAATTTACACAGCTATGATTTAATTAAAAAAAAAAAAAAAAAAGAATCATAGCTCACAGCAACCTCAAACTCTTGGGCTCAAATGGTCCTCTTGACTGAGTCTCCTGAGTAGCTAGGATTGTAGGTACCTGCCTCAAAGCCTGGCTAGTATTAGAGACAGGGTCTCGCTCTTGCACAGGCTGGTATTGCACTCCTGATCTCAGGCAATCTACCCTCCTCAGATTTCCAGAGTGCTAGGATTACAGGCGTGAGCCATCATGCTGGGCCTTTTGTTTATCACATTTAAAAATATGACATATTTATTTACATCATCTTTCTCACAAGAAGGCAAGCTTCACTAGGGCAAGAAATCGACTCTTGTATTTATTCTATATCCCCAGTACTTAGCAAAGGGGCACATAGTAAATTCTATGTAAGAACACATTGATCAAATAAATAAATAAATAACTCACATTCTAACAGCAGTATGACATTCTTCTCCATTACCCCACAACTGCCTTTATACATTAAGGAGGTTACAGACTTTGAGCCTATGCCATTTCCTATATGGATTCTGAGAAGACCAAGTATCCCCATGCTTTTTCCTAGGAGTAAAAATCCACATTAGTGTATTCAAACTCTGTAGTGTATCAAGAAGCGGGCAAGTGCCCATGCAATGGGAAACGTCCTATCCACCATTCTTCACTTGCTAAGAAGTGAAGGATCCCTAGTGCAGTTGGCACGCTAAGGGAAGAGGGTGATGGAGGAGAAATGGAAGTGTATAAATAGACATGATATTTATGGGAAAGGTGGTTCCAAAATCTATTTATAAACTTATGCAAAGGACAGGCCATGTGTGAAAGTACAGATCTATTTCAAGATGTGTCCCATTCATGGATTCTTTGCTGAGAACTTTGCTGAATGAAATTTTTCCTAGGCTAAGAAGAGAAAAGGCAGAAACCTGAAGAGAAGTCTCCTCCTAATTTTCTTGCTCTGGCTGCATTGCTTTTTTGTCAGCTGAATGTACAGACTTAGGAAGTTTATTATTCCAGGCTGTGGGCACACATACCTGAAAACCCTTTACCCTAAAACGCAATACTAAAGCCAGAGATTGGCCTTCTAGACTTCCACTAGAGCCATTCTCATCAATGGAAAGCATTTATTCCAATGAAGAGCCTAACTCCAAGGCCCACCCCCACCCCTATGTACCATGTGAGCCAATTTTGTGGAAGCCATTTTGAAAACAATCCCCCATGTTCCAATTAGGATGCCCTGGTTGGCTTTTTGCTATGGTCAAAGCTCCCCATCTCTGACAAGCTCCAAGTGGGCAGTAGTTTTACTCAATCCTCCTTCCTCAGAGGAAGGAAGGAGACTTACATTTCATGGCAGAGATGTGGGATGACACAGCTAGAGAAAGGAGAATTTGGGCAAAAATAGTTTCCTGCCCTGATAGTGAGAGTAGGGGTTCTGACAGGCATTTGACATCGACCTAACGGTTTGAATTCTGAGGTTTCCAGAAGCGTTTCCATACACAGCAGTAACTGAATCGAGTGTATGCATGCAATGTGCTGTATTACTGTTTGTTTTAATCCTGCCTCCCTTCATATCACAAATAAATACATAAAACCAGTTTGTGAATGTCGGGAAGGATCCATAGACAATAAGGTATTGATTTTTCTGTGTAGAGATATTCCCTAAAATAAAGCCAAATAACTAACCTCTGCTTACTTGGAGATTTGAATATAGCCTTCTGGAAAGGCCTAAAAGCAAGAAACTACAATTACTTTTTTTCAAAAAAATCATTTGACTACCAAGCAGTAGGAAGTGTTTTAAAGCTCCCATGCCTCCCCTTCAGTGAGCTGATTTTCCATGGGTAGTTGGTCTCCTGTGTATCATGAGTAGGTCTGGGAAAATGTGGAATATATTCATTTAAAATAGTCTCTCTGCACTGATAGCTGAGAAATTTCCATGGGACTGTTGCACTACAATGCTCTGCATAATTGAACACTGTGTTTGCAAATAAGACTAATAACCATAGTTGTTCAAATGATTACCGTATCATAGATCTTAATAGTCTGCCAGAAGTGCTACTGATGATATTGCTTTTTTCATGATCAGTGAACCTTGTGTAGGACAGTTGCTCATACAATTGAAATAGGAACAGCCACTCGTTTCTTAGCCATTTACCTACTCAGCTCTCTCCTTGGTCAAATTTCTCTGCCTATAAAATGTTGACATTGGGCTAGATGATCTCTGAGGTTCTTAAAAGATCTGACATTTTGTCTTTGAATATCCTTATTCAGATACTCCTCCTATATTGTGTGGCTGTGACCTGGCAAGATTACCCAGCTTGGAAGAGGTGGAGCTGGTGTTCTGATTGTCTCTAACACCCTTAGTCCTAATAAATATGGCTCTTTGGCCAAAGGAACAGAAAGAGCAGATCTACTCACTGGGAAAACCATACAAAAAGACTTGAAGAACAATGTACATTTCCTGCTGTTAACTGAGCAAGTGGTGTCCTATTCTCAGCAGAGTTAAAAGTGGAACTCAGGAAAACAATGCCACAGGTCTGGCTCTTATATCAGTTAATGTAATTCTCTGTGCTGGTAAGTTGTACAACTTTCTGACTGTCGTTTGGTGGGTAAAGACAGGTCTGCTAGAGTCCCAAGGACTAGGGGAGACAGAGCCATCAGCTTGGTACAATTCCTTTTCCAACACACCCTAACACATATGCATGCACGCAAATGCACACAGTGACAGCAGCTGTGTGTGGCATGCCAGGGAAGGGACTTTTATTTTAGTGAACTTAGTTAATCCATCTTTGTGAAGTGTGATGCCCACTGGGCACAGGTGAAATATTTTAACTGCTTGCCCTGACCATGAAGCAAGTGTCCTGTCATTGAAGCTATTTCAGCAAGCTCCCAGTCCATGACACGTCCTCATGTCCATGGGCCTTGGAGAAGGCCGGCTGAGTACTCTGCAGGCCGAACAAGCCTACTGGAATGCCAGCCTGGACCTGTTCCTAGGCCCCAGGATGGACTCTCGTTTCCCCCAGACCATGACATCTGAAGCTGTGCCTCCGCTGATCTTGCTGCCTGGCAAGGGCAGAGCAGAGGCACGAAGGCCTTGAGTGCTGGAGTCTGGACCCAAATCATGGCTTCTTTACTCTTATTGTTTGGCTAAGATACTGATCTATCTCAGTTTCCTTCTTTCTGAAATGAGGATAAATAAAGATAACAGCTTCTGTCAAATGGCAGTTATGATGATGAATTGAAATTGACCATATTATGAAAGTTTAAGTCTGTCCTTGGCAAATAATATGCACTCTATTAGTTTTCTAGGGCTGTTGTAACAAATTACAACAAACTTGGTGGCTTAAAACTATACATATTTATTATCTTTCTGCTTTGGAGGTCAGGAGTCTGAAATCAGTTTCATTGGGTTAAAGCCAAGGTGTTAGCAGGCCATCACTCCTTCCAAAGAGTCTAGGAGAGAATGTTCCCTTGTCTTTCCAGCTTTTAGAGGCTGCCTGCATGCCTTGATTCATGGCCTCTCTCTCCATCTCCACAGCACACCACTGCAACCTCTGCCCCTTTCATCCATCTCCTTCTGCCATTAACTCTCCTGCCATTCTCTGATAATGACCATGATAATGACATCTGCCTCCCCAACCCTGACACACCAGGCTAATCTCCCTACTCCAAGATTCTCAACTGCATCATAATCTGTGAAATCTCATTTCATGCAAGGTAACATATTTATAGGTTTCAGGGGTAGGACTTGGACATCTCTTAGGGGCCATTATTCCACCTACCACATACAGTGCAGATGTGATTTTTACTACTATGCTTAATCCTTTATCTTGCTTTCATTTATGTAGAATGTACACACAGTAAATTAATAAATCTTAAATGTAAAGTTTATGAGTGTTTACTTGTATGCAGCCCTCTAACCACTTCTCAAGTCACAATGAGGACATTTACAGCCTTCTCCCCAAGGCTGTAATGCTTTTCCTCAGCCTTCTCCCCATCAGCACCCCGCCCTCTCCCGAGGTAGTCACTAGCTCCGCGTTTATCCTCCTGATCACTTGCACCTGTTCTTGGAGTCAGAGGAACAGAATCATACTGTACGGATATTTCTGGGTCTGGCTTCTCTCCCTCAATATAACATCCATGATTTAATCAGGTTGTGAAATCCAGATGTAGTTGGTTCTTTTTGTCTTCATCTGATATTATGCTCATCTTTACCCTGTCCTATCTAAATCTCAGACCATAAACATACTACTACTTTTTCAGGGATTCTTTTCAAAGCATTCCCTGGTAATAGTATGTTGTCTGAGACAAAAATAATACCTCCAGCTGCCCTCTACACCATTCATATGTGAACTCTAGGACCCACTCATGACATGTCAAGCTCCTATCTCAGGCACTATATATCAGCTGCTCGTGGGAGACATGAATGTTATGTTTTATCTCTCTTTGTAATTTATCAAACCTAGTACCATGCCTAACACACAGCCACCCGACCTTAACAATAGCTCTTGGATTGCCTCTGTGATAACTGCTTTCCCCTGAGAAAAGATGTATCACTCTTGCTTATTAATTGACACCCACATGTGCGAAGCGTGCCTATTTCCTATATGTGCACAGCATCGTGAGACCTACTCACAGAGAATTTCTCTCACATTCCCCTTTCAACACTGATCAGAATTGAAATCTGGCAGAAAAGACTAGTTTTGGGTAGGCAAGAGTCTGAACCTTGACTTCTGTGAGTTTTCTTGCCAAAGCAGAGTGAGAAGGTATAATCAAGAGCTTGACTCCAGTTAACAGCTTCCAAGCCTGTTGACTTTGAAGCCCCCTTCTGACTGTCTGGCATCTAGACAAGTTGATGTGGAGGCCCAGGTGTGTCCTCTCTCACTGCTGGCAGAGAAGTTAAAGCCATGCACACCCCAGATTTGTGCCTGGGAACCCACACCTCGGGGCTAGAGCCCTACAAACTCCAAAGTCTCCTAATCCTCTCTTCCCCTTGTTTCACGCTGAATAGAACCCAAGCCCTCCTTCTTAGAGAACAATTTGGTTGTTTACTATGTGATTAATAAACTTGATTTCACATCCTGTATGTCATTTGTCTTACCATCTATAAACTTCTAGGTGAGTCTGTCTGGCATCCAGTAGGGGAGATATGGTGCCCAAATAAGACAGAAGATATAAATAAGTTTCTCTGTTCTTTGGCGTAGCAATTTAAGAAAAAATAAAAAACCTCACCTGAGAATAGACATTAGTTATTTTTGCATTCCATGTACAAAGTGCTCCCTTTTCTGGAAATGCCACTTAGGTATTCCTCAGGTGCCCTGCCTCCTCATTCTGTATCCCTAGGCAGGAGGTGGTGCTGCTGTGCCCCTGGTCCCTAGGACTCCAGTTGAGGGTGGTCTCAACCTCAGCCTGGTCAATCATTGATTGCATCTCCCTGGCTAGAGTGACTGGTTAAGGAATGAACCCAAGACCTAAATTCATCTATTAATAGAAAAACTCAGTAGTGGGACTTTTGCTTGGCATTTGGGGGGAGGAAGAGCTCTCTTTGTATTGGGCATGATGACTAAAAGGCTAATCTAAACCCAGAGTGGCCCAGCTCACGTGCTGAGAGGCCCTTCCTTGGGCTGAAGCCCATGCGGAGAAAAGCAAAGTGCAGGGAAGGGGGAACAGAGACTCCCCACCCTCAGGATATCATGGAATCCTGGATCCCGACAGTTTCAGAGTCAGAAACTCTTTGCAGTAGTGTGGACTAATGAATTCCATTTTGGTATAAGCTGCTTTTAGTTGGGTTCCTATTATTTGTACCTAAAAGGTGTATTTGGGAGATCTAGTCATTGGTTTTTCTGTATTCTGAGCTTTTTGGTTTTCTGAACATATCAAGGACAAACATGTAACAGAGGCCATGCAATCTTGGTCCCATAAACACAGAAACTTTCCTTTCTAAAGGTGAAGCTGCAGATCTGTTAGAAATAGTGTGACTAATATTGAGCTGAATCACCATTATACCAAGACCAGAAAATGGCTAAGTAAATAGTACAAGGCCAACACTTTCCTAGAAACAGCAGTTAAGTCAAAATGCTGAAGCTCCAATTCACTGCAACATCACTTATTCTTCACACCAGGATAAGCCGATGTCAACAGAAGCAAAGACAAACTACAGAATGAGTGTGATTGCCCAGTTTCCTCTCAGTGAGGTTTAATTAGTTGATCATTTTCATTCCAATGTTGGAGCCAATAAACTAAACTACGGGGTACAAAAGTTCTGTTCTACCCATCAGCTAAAATTCACTACACAATGTGGTAGACAGAATAATGCCTCCCCCTCTGTTGGAGACCTACATTCTAAGCCCCAAACTTATGAATATGTTGTTATTTAGCAAGAGGGAATTATCGTCACAGATGGACTGAGGTTGCTAATCAGCTGATCTTAAATAGTATCCTGGCTTATCCACATGGACCTCCACATGGAGGCAGAAGAGCCAGAGTGATGCCCGGTGAGCAGGACTTCACCTGCTATTGCTTCTTTGAAGGTGAAACAGGAGGCCCACAGCCCAGGGGGCTGGGCAAGTCCAGGAACAAGTTCCCTCTCAGAGGCCCTGTATTAGGTTTTTAGGGTTGTTATAACAAACACCACAAACTGGGTGACTCAAACAACTGAAATTTACTATCTCACAGTTCTGGAGGCTGGAAGTTCAGTATCACAATGGCAACAGTGTCGGTTTTGGCTTGTGATGGCCGCGTTCCTACTGTGTCCTCACGTGGTCCTGCTGTAAGCAGGAGCTTCCCTGGTGTCTGTCTGCATGTCCTAATCGTCCCTTCTTATAAGGACAGCAGTCAGATTGGATTAGAACCCACTGAAATGATCTCCTTTTAACTTTATCATCTCTTTAATGATCTAACCTTAAATGAGGTCCCATTCTAAGGGACTGAGGCTTAGGATTTCAACACATGAATTGTGGGGAGCACCAGTCAGCCCCTAACTGGTTCCAGAGGGAACACAGCCTTGCTGACACCTTGATTCTAGCCCAGTGACTCCTGAGCCAGACTCCTAAGCTACAGAACTGTGAGATAAGAAATGTGTGAGGTTTTAAGCCGCTAAGTCTGTGGTAGTTTGTTCTGTCAGCCATAGGAAGTTGTAATAACACAAGCATTTCATACTCTTGCCTTCAACTCAATTTTCACCCTTGCATCAGCCTTATGGGAAGGCATCGTTATTTCCCCTAGTTCACATGCAAGGAAATAGAAGCATGTGTTTCCCGACATCTAGACAGCTATCCAAAGGAACATGGTAAAAAGCAGAGAGTCCCGAACTTACGCTTAGTGTAACTGATTCTAAAACCTGCACTTCACCCCAGCCCACCCCACTCCACCCCACTGTAAAACACTGAGGAGCTGGACACTTTCCTTTCTTTCTCAAGCGGGAGTAATAAACAGAGTAATGGGAGTCACAGGGTGCACAGGTCCCAGCCTCACATTTTATTTTATTTTATTATTTTATTTTATTTTTTATTATTAAATCATAGCTGTGTACATGGGATCTCATCTAATGTGCACGATGCAAGGGTACATTTCAAAACAACTAAGGGTGTATAATAAATGTCTTACCACAAAAAATAAGTAAGTGAGATGATGGTTGTATTAATTAGTTTGATTGAAGCATTCCACATTGTACATTAAATCATCACATTGTACCCCATAAATGTATACAGATATGATTTAATAAAAATTAAGAAAATAAATAAAAATAAATAAAACAAAGTCTAGAGAGATGTGGCCTCCAGAGACTCAGAGCAAGTTTTCTGAAGCTCGGGTGGAGTCTGTGTCTCCTGACACCTGGCCCAGCTCACCAGCCACTCCTGCTCTAACCCACCTCATCTTTCAACAGCATCACACTGAATTACCTTACAAAAAAGGAAGCTGAGACTCGTAGTTACGTAGTTAGTTAGAAAGTGGGAGAGTGTGGCCTCAACCCTACAGTCAGTCTCAAGGTCCTTCCCTTTCATCAGACCTTCCACAGAGATATCCCATGATGAGAAGGCAAATTGCACACTGAAATGTACCGCACTCTCCTCGGTAGGGGTTGGAGTTAGGTACATAGCATGAGCATATTCCCTCTCTGAGAATCTGACTTAAGGCAACTTTAGAAATAGGAACAGTCGTTGAAATTCTCATCTGAATCTCAAACTTTGGCCAGGAGTATGGACAAATAAGACTGCAAATTGGCTTCATTTCTATTAATTTACCCAGAAATATCAACAGTAGCAGAGAGATCTCTGAGCAACAGATTGTGACTCTGCTGCAGGAACAGCAGGCTGAGACTTTGCAGGGCATGTCACAAAGGTTTGGCCACTTCCTGGCTTCTCTGAAACACCCCAGGGATCTGTCTTTATTTCCCTGCTGAAAACATTCTTTCATCTCCATTTATGGGAAGGACTGGTCACCTGGCTGCTGGAGTTGGGGACTAGTGTCTTCCTTACACTGAATATTTTTTATTTTGGATTAATATGAGGGTATATTATACGATTAGGTTACATTGTTTGTGTTTGTAAGGTAAAGTTCAAAGTCTGAGTTGTAGTTGAGTCTTTCACTAGGAAATGTGCCATATACCCCTACATTGTGCCAATAGGTAGGAATAAATAGAGCCCTCTCCCCATCTCCCCGTTTATTGAATTTAATTGTGTTTCTCTCTTCTGTGAGCCTGTAGTTGTTAATCTACTATTTTCAGATTACTACTGAGTACATGGGACATTTGGTTTTCCATTCTTGAGATGCTTAGGAGAATGTTTTTTAACTCCATGCATGTAAATACAAAAGATGTAAAGTCTCATTCTTTTTTTTTTTTTTGGCTGAATAGTATTCCATGGTATAAATACACCACAGTTTATTAATCTACTTATGGATCCATGGGCACTTACTTGGGTTGTTTCCACATCTTTGCAATTGTGAATGTTGATAGGCTGTAAATATGCCTCACTAGTAACAAAATTCCATTAATATCATCATCCTATCCTGGTTCAGGTAGAGCAGGACAACTGTCACTGGCTCACTCCTGCCTGGAGGAGGTCACCATGTTTTTAAGCTGGTGAACCTGTGATGCACCCAGGGCTTCCCCATCTCTGCATTTTGGCACTTCTCCCTGCTTTTATAATCTGGGAATCTCTTGAGTGGAATTTCCAGGGGATAATATTTGGCTAGCAGAGGATACTTTTGTGTTATATGTTGCTTGCTCAAATATTGAAAGTGAATATTCCAGAAAGGTCAACTGTCGTTTTATATACATAGCAATGTTCTCATGAGAGTTATTCTTGTTGAAACTTAAAGGATATTATTTTGAGACTTTAAACACTCATGTAAAACATGTTACAAATTGTCATGTTTGATTTGCTTTATATTAACATCCTTGGGTTTCCATTGCCTACTTAAATAACTAAACTAACAAATCAGGACATTTATTATGACGATTAAAACCAAATTTTATTAACATTAAATGAGACCACACTCTCTGCAAGTTGATAAAATTTTACATTTGCTTATATTTTTAAGAGGGATTTAGTTACAATGTATTGAAGAACACAGAGGCACCAAATTGGGTGATTATTTTTGATGAAACTGTAGTTAAATACATCAAGGTTAACTAACTTTAAATTTGAAAAAAAGAGAACATTACAAATAGATTTTATTATTATTCTGTTGGCCTTTTCTAGAATATTCTTTATTTTGTTATAATACTCCTCTATCGGGGGGAGGGAGAGATCTCAAGAAAGAGAGCCAGAGCAATTATCTATTCTATTTAAAATGCTGCAATCACAAGCATCTTATGAGGAGTCTTATTATCATATCCACATCCCATGGGCTCAATTCTACTGTCAATGTGCACATATCACTCACGTGAAGTTACAGAAGACAGCTTGCTATAATTTATTGGATGGTTTAACACTGTCAAGGGATTCTTTATCTGGTCCAAATCTCTCTGATTAAATAGATAGACATACACAGACATACATACTTACTTCTTAAGACATACTTCTTAAGAGTTTTCTAAATCAATCTTGAGGCACTCACTTATGAAAACTCCCTTTGAATTAATTACACTTTTCATTAGGCCACAGACTATGAAAGCACATATATGTCATCACTTGTCATGGTTCTGGTTGGTCGGATAATAGAATAATCAATCATCTCCATTCTTAGAGAACGGCATGATCAAAGGTATTATGTAGGCAATTGAGTTTTCTCAGAAAGTAGATGAACAGTTACAGTGATTGTCGATTGTTAACTGTGAATAAATATGTAATGACCCCAAGTGTTTCTCTAACAATGTGGAAATTAAAATCATCGCTCTTACTTGAGTTTTTCCTAATAAAGTGGGACCTGGAGAAGACTAACTTGGGCTTCCAAGTGCTTTCTTTGCATAGATTAAAAAAAAATTAAGTCCAAACCCAGAAAATACTCATTTAATTAAAGAAACCCACTAGCTCATATGTTATATAATATATCATCCACCCCACTGTAACTATATGTAGGTGTTTGATTAACTCTCGGTTCCAAAGATTAGGGCACTTCTGTTTAGTCTCAAAGAACAGGAAATAGCTCATTCATTATTTAAATTTTCATTCTGCTTCATTAGTTGGGATGACTTCCCTTGATTTTATGGAATCTTGGTAATTCTAAGTGAACTAGATTCCCTCTGGGATCCTCTTCTGAGAGGGAACTCAGCTCCTGCTTCAGCTGTCCACAGACAAAAAAGCATGAGGGCCAAGGCGGTAGGCAACTCAATACTACACATCTACACTTCCTTTTGTTCCCCTAGTTTCTTAAGAAAGATATAGAGATGCCTGTAATTTAACAAACCCTAGAAATATTTCTTAGTAACGTAATGACCAGCTTTCCTCCTGGACTGTTAGGACCTCTAATAAGGGAGGTTATATTTACTCATCTCTGTATCCCTAGTATTTAGTAGTGTCTGCCAAATAACAGGTGCTCAGTTTGTTCATATCTACAGCTCTTTACTCTCAAGTTAATTCCTTCTTTTGTTGCCCTCCACTCTTCTGTTATCCAGTGCTTACTTGAATGTCTCAAGCATTATTGAAATCTGATTTTCAGGCACACATGACTTATCCCGAATGCAGCTTTGTCCCATCATAGTTTTCCATTTGGTTTTTCTTGTGATGAAACATCCCTGGGTTCATTTTCCTTCTTGGGTATTGATCAGATTTCCTCTTCACAGACACATCACAGTCATCAGTTTATAAAGAACTTCTTTTGGGGGAGGGTATCAATTTTCACCTTTTAAAAAAATTTTGTATTGTTGGGGATTCATTGAGGGTACAAAAAACCAGGTGACATTGATTGCATTTGTTAAATAAAGTCCCTCCTATAGTTGTGCCCCTCCCCCAAAAGGTGTGTCACCTCTCCTCTGTCCTTCCCTTTCTCTTATCTCTCCTTTACCTACCCCCCACCCTATACTAAGTCATTAATTATCCTCATATCAGAATTGAGTACATGGGATTCTTGCTTCTCCATTTTTGTGATGCTTTACTAAGAAGAATATGTTTTAACTCCATTCAGGTTAATACACAAAAAAGTCAAGTCTCCATCTTTTTTAATGGCTGAATAGTATTCTCTGGTATGCACATTCCACAGCTTGTTAATCGTTTCCTGGGGTAGTGGGCATTTAGGTTATTTCCATATTTAGGTTATTTCCACATTTTGGCTATTGTAAATTGACCTGTGATAAACTAGAAAAAGGCAAGAGCAGCTCACAGAATCAAGGAAAAAGATAAACAGGCATCAGCAAGGACAGCTTGGAACAAGCAGGAATATGAGGTAGCAGAAGGTGACAGTCTAGTGCAACTGTCCTTATGGTAAAAGGATTTTTTTTTTCTTCTGCGTAGATGCCCAGTAATGGGATTGCAAGATCGAACAGGAGGTCTAGCTGGAGTTTTTTGAGGGGTCTCCATACTTCCTTCCAAAAAGGTTGCATTAGTTTGCAGTCCCACCAGCAGGGTAAAAGTGTTCTCTTCTCTCCACATCCACACCAGCATCTGCAGTTTTGGGGTTTTGTGATGTGGGCCATTCTTGCTGGGGTTAGATGGTATCTCAGGGTGGTTTTGAAGAACTTTTAAGTATTCATTCTCTCCTCTTCCCTGAGGTAATAGTTGGGGTACAGAAAATTATCTTTCTGATTTCACAGACTAGAAAACTGCTCTAAACATGCGATTCCTTTCACTATTCCAGCCTGCCTTGTAAGTCATCTTTAGAAGGAGTTTTTTACCCTGCAGCCAAAGAAATTGAGGTTAGGTAGAAATACATTAACAAGATCCATAAGAAATGGGGTTATGTGAGTGATCATGAAAGGGGTGGAATGGATTAGATCCCCTTTAGAATACAACTCTTGACAACTCTGGATGGGGGCGGGGGGGTTGGTCAGGCCTGATGGACCATCTCTACCTTCTGAAGGGAGAGGGCAGTACTGAAGAATGCTCCTCCTCTTGGTGAAGAATTGTAGGGGGCTGAACTTCCCCCAGTGAATCTCAGTGAGAGGCTGATCACTATCCCCTGGGTGGGCATTGTTGACTTTTCTGTGCAGCCCCTTCACTGCCTCTTTGGTAATAATACCTAGGTTTCTCATGGAGAATTATTCTACTGGTCTGTAGACCTGGAACCTCACTGGGCCATCCATCTACCTTCAGGAAATCTGGATCCTGTATGGTGAGCAGATATACCTCAACGGTAACCTTCTGCTACCTCATGTTCCTGCTTGTTCCAAGCTGTCCTTGCCGATGCCTGTTTATCTTTTTCCTTGATTCTGTGAGCTGCTCTTGCCTTTTTCTAGTCAATGCTTCTCTTTGTTGTCCAAATTTGGGATCTGTTGCCTGCAACCAACTTGACTTGACTATTACAAAAGAGATGTGAAGGAAGAGATTTCCAATGAATTTGATGGGCCTGCTACCTGTCACCCAGGGGACGGACCTGTTTGGGGTCTGTGACCACTCTGTGTCAGCTGCTATGACCTGTATTGCCCGAAATAATCCCTGTCACTTCCCACTGTGATAGCCAGAGAACAAAGTACTACTGTCAAAGAGCTACCCAGGAAACAGGTAAGGACAAAACATTTATATTATCAGTTCGATTAGAGAAGAGAGAGCATTCTGATAGCCCAGCAAGAAATTCATAGGCCTTGCATCTGGTTTCTGTTTGTTTAGCAGAACTAAAATATAATAGCAAAATATGACAACATTTGGGGTCAAGCATGTAGGCACTGAACCATAAAAGGGATCCCAAAACGCATGTGATGAGGGGAAAGATGTGCTCATTTCTGGAAAACAGGGTGACAAGTGCTAGAACACATGATGCAGATCAAGTAATGTGGAAAGAGGGAGGGTTATATTTGAGATTTTGTATGTTTGGGGCCAGAAGTCTCTGCTCAGTTACTCCTCAAACCTAGGCTCTGATGAACATCTTTTTGAATTAAGAGTGGTCATAAACTTAGAGAAAGGAAGGGATTCATGAACTTGAGTCTCATTCTAAACAGAATGGACACAGGGTATCAGTTCTGCCCGCCCTGAGGGATTTAGATAATGAGGGAGGAATTAGACCCCTAATTGAGTAGCTTCATCCTCTTATAACTCATTCTCCCCTCCTGGCAAATCCCACCAGATGAACCAAGGGCAAAACAACTTCTGTTAATTAGACGCTTAATATATTCCAGAGATTGTGCTAAATGTTTTATATTCATGTTTTCATTTAATTTTCATGCCAACTCAAGAGTCAGTACAGAGTTTCTGTTGGGCTACAGATATATAGAAATAGACATCCCACCTCAACACATGACGTACCCCCTGTCAGGTTAGGAAGAAGCAGGGCTCTCTACCCCAGGGGGACATAGTCCAGAGAGGAGGAGAACTTGCTGGAACCTAGGAGCTCAATGTTTTCTTGGCCACTGACCTTTAAAATCGGTTATGGTATAACCATTTCATAAAAATACAGCATTACTTTCTTATATACTTACTTACTTAAATTTTTTTATGTTATTTTTGTACCATTTCAGAAAGTGTGTAACAATCTATGTCTATAGGAATGTTTCTAAACATCAGATTCCACTTATTCTTGAACCAACAACAGCTTCATTCTCCTTTCTGAATGGTATCTCCATCTTTCTCCAAAATAGAGGAAAGTTCATTTCTCCAACACAGTTGTATGCTTATTATTCACATCTCAACTTTACAGAGTCAGAAAGAAGCAGAGCCAGGATCTGAACTCCTGTCAGATGCCCTCTCATGACACTGCCTAGAGCTCTCTGGGGGCTAATTTCATCACATGGTGTCCATATGTCCACATCCCAAGTGCCTTTGCTGTGATGGCAGGTACTTCCCTCAGTGGTCTAAGGTGCAGTCTCCTACAACACACCCTCTTGGCATATAACCTGGATCTATGATAAAAAATGGGGATCCTCCAAGGCAGGAGGAAAGGAAGTTATTATGGAGAGACACATGGAATGCTTGGGAGCACACATCCAGGTTTTGGACTAGATTCTGGAAGTTCCTTAATACTACACCACCAAAGCGCCTCCCAAATCCCTAGCCCAGAAATAGAATCCTTCTTCCACTTGGCCAGCCCTGTAGATTCTTCACCACCACCCACCTACCTCTCTTTCTCCATTCTACCTTTCAGGCCACCAGCTCCTCTCTCCACACCTGCTCCTCAGCCAGGGGTTCTCCTAATCCAGGTCACCCTCCTGTCCTGGCTGCAAGGCTGGGATACACTTCAATGCTTCAAAATATCTGTGCTATGACCTGTCCCCAGGTCATTTCAACAACTGACAATGTTGTGAGACAGGCTGCCCATGGTTTTAGGATGTGACCTAATTTTATTTTCAGTGTCTTACTCTAAAATAGCCATTATCATCCCTTTTATTTTCTGGGCAGGCAGGGTCAGGGAGGTTAGTTTCTAAAGTGAGAAAAATTGTATATGGGCAAAATATTATTAAAGATCCCTTAAATACCCATGAGTTAGAAAATGTATATTTAATTTTGTATGTCTGTATATATGCATGTATTGTTGGGTATTGGCTGAGGGTACAGAAAGCCAGGTTACATTGAATGCAGAAAATCATATTTTATATCTTAAAAAATATTTGCTTTCTATGGTTGACGTAAACTGTACGCAGTCTGAGAACCACCAAGCTAGAGTAAACATGGGAACAAAATCCAAGTCCACATGCAGATGTGGGAGTTTTCAAATTATTCCACCCACGGGTTCCCCAGTGGTGGGTGGCAAATAAATTAGAAAATTCTAGTGTTCCTGATTGCTGCCATTTGCTGCATCCTATTTTAATATAAATTCTCAATGATTATAATGCATGTTATAGATGTATTTGTGATGTCACAATGTAAATTGTGACTAATTTAGATAGTAGAACTGTCTCTAATAAAGGGAGGTCTGGGTGCTCAGAGTTGTAAGACTCCTTAAAAGTGAAACATCTGGATGCCATGTCTTAATGCACAACTGAGAAACTGAGGCTTAGCAGGGAAAGGGCCCTCCCAAGACTGCAGATGGCAGAATCTTTTGCTGTAGCATATCTGACCCCTTACTGTGAATCACTCAAGTGACATGGTTCAAACTAACTTCATTAAATAACTTCAATATTTGGTACAAAAATGACTGGGAACATCACTGAATCAAGTTTATTCTACAGGGATTCTTTTCCTCACAAGTACATCCTCAAGACTATTTCCATGACACGTGTTTTCTCCTGTTAGGAAGTCAGAGAAACATTCTCATATCTGTCTCGTGTTTGTCTCATGTTTGCCTTATGTGACATCCAAGCTACCATCACTTCAGGATTTGGGAAAGGATTCTTAAATCAGATGTTAAGGCTCATTAGAACAAGTGTAATTATGATAATTGGGCCCTTGCAATGTGCCAGGCATTTTGCCAAATGCTTTATATGCAGTATTGTCTTTAATTCTTAGTGATGAAATTAGAGTCCTTTCTTCCCATTTCAGAGTCGTAGAAACAGTCTCAGAAAGGTCAGCTAACTTTTCCGAGGTCGTACAGCTAGAAAATAGTAGAGCCTGGGTTCAAATCTAGATCTGTCTTGTTTCAACTCCAGACTGCTGAAAATGCTGACTGCACCAAATAATCATTGTCCAGGTCATCAGACTTGGTGTAAAGATATAACCACAAGTGTTAGGAGGACAGAAAAGAGAGGCACTTCCCAGGTCTTGAGGACAGTCATAGTGAACACCTTTTTCTTCACAGAATTCTTAGTGCACCCTAACTAGTATAAGATAGTCGTCAAATACTACTGCCTTTACAAATGCACATGGTGAAAGCGGCTCATGAACTTGGCCATGGCAACATTCCCCCCTATGTTTTAGGGGACTCCCTCCTTCCTTTGTCTCAGATTTATGTTGCTAGACCTCAGTCCATTCAGGGTTGCTTTTTAGTCTATAATATTCCACCAAGTCAAATGGAATGCGGAGAAGTGACAGTGTACTGCCACACACCGAAGTGAGAATATTTCTTGCCAACTCAAATTATTTATGGTCTAACAGTTAACCAGTCACTCAACTTGAGGATTTTGGCACCATAGGGCTGTTTTATTACCATCAGCATAAAGATGCCTTGTACATAAACAACATTTACTGTGACAGTCTGCTAGCTGGCTTGTTAAAACCATGTTGTGTCGGGACAGGATTGTTATAACTGAAGCAGAAAGCATAGTGCTGGTTTTTTCGTTCTTGTTGCTGTTGTTTTGCCTCTGCATTAGCACACCTGGCTCACAGTAAGTGTGCTCACATATTTTGGTTCATTCCTTCACCCAACAATTATTTAGCAAGCACCTACAACATGCCAGCTTCTTCTATAGACACGAAGGACAGGAAAGGGGTCCCCATTCCTCTGAGGCTTACATTCTAACTGGAGATGACAGATATTAAATACATGGATATGTGTCAGGGCTTTGAAGAAAAACAAAGCAGGGCAAGGAGGATAAGAAGGATGACTGCTGGTGCCGTGGTCCAGGACAGCATCTCTCGGGCAACACGTGAATAGATGTCTGAGTGACATGAGGGAGGGGTGCAAAGAATATTCCAGAAAGAACAAACAGTCCCAGAAAAGGTCCTGAGGCAGGCACTTACTCCACAGGTGTGAGGAACAGCCAAGGGGAGAATGAGGAGAAAGAAGGGGGAAGCATAGACGGCAAGGTCACAGTGAGCGGGAAGACAGGGACAGTGAGGGTGGGGGGTGGCCTAATTATGCAGGGCTTGGTAGGCCACACTAAGGTCTTCGGGTATTTACTGAACAGATGAATGAATGAGTACATAATGAAAGAATGAGCAAATTATTGAATGGATAGAAAAGCGCTAGTCCTATGCCATGTGTTAGGAGAGAAGCCGTCTTTAAGTGTGGTCCCTGGACAGAACACAGTAGCCACCATTTCAGGAATCCCTACAACGTCCCAAGCTCCCAAACAGAATCTAATTTGATTGCCATAAATATGCTGGGGAGGACACATGTCTTTTTTCATTGATGAGGAAATGGAGGCATGGCGTGGTCAAGGACCTGCACAGGGTCACAGATGGTAAGTGGTGGAGCCAGGGCACAAGCCTGTGTGCCTTGGACACAGGCCCGTGTCTAAACAGCTTCTGCAATTGGGATTCTCAGGCAAGATGATGTGGCTCAACATGGAGAAAGAATGTTCGAGAGAGCAGAGCTGCTTGGACATGGAATAGGCTTTCTGATGAGAGATATTCAGAATTTAGTTAAATCAGAAAGTCTCTTAAAACCTCAGTTTCTTTATCTGGGCTTCTTTCTGATGGGAAGGGATACCAGAAAAATGAGATCCTGTATTTGCAGCTTTTATGCCTTTTTAAAGATGCCCTAGGTAATCATAGGTGGATACAGCATATAAATGAATATGGAATATATAATTAGAATTATTGATGTACCTATAATTTCAAATGATTTTTCCTAAATTAAAAAAAAAAATACTCACCAAATAAATTTAAAGGGTAGATAATTTAATGAAAAATTGATCATCTTCCTCCTCCCCAAATTCCAACCCCTTGAGTAACAAGTATCAACCACTGGGTGTGTTTTCTTTTCCTTCTGTTTTTATTTTTTTACTTAATATAATGTGTTTATCTTTCCTCATCAATAAATAAATAGTTTCTAACATATGCTTTTTAACAGTTGTTTCATATTTTAGGACATAGATATAAAGATGTATGTAACTGTTCCCCAACTGATGGACATTCATGCCATTTCTGATTATTTTATTACTATTGACGAGGCAATAATAAAAAAAGCCATGATAAAAATTCTTTTTTGTCATGATTTTTTTTTATTGTTTGGGATTCATTGAGGGTACAAAGAATTAGGTTACACTGATTATGGTTGTTAGGTAAAGTCCCCCTTATAATCATTGATCATTTACATTCAACCTTCTATGAACTGCTAATTTGTATTAATTTGAAAATTTTTTCTCTAGCATTGAATTTTTCTTCAAAAACAATTTGAAGAAACGTTTTGATGAGTATTCATGTTATACCTTTTTATACCTCCTGGTACTTTTCTTTCTTACATTATTTTTTATGTTGGTTGTGGTATCTTTTGCTGTATATATGTTTTTATTCTTTGTGTGTAAATTGATTCACCTTTTGTTTCATGGCTTTAAAGTCCCTGCCTTACTTAAAAAGGCACCTTCCATTCTAAATTTATACTAATATTATCCTATATTTTCTTCTGGTATCCTTCAACTTTTAAACAACTGAGGTGAAATTTTTATAACATAAAATCAACCATTTTAAAGTGTATGATTTGGAAGAATTTAGGACATTCACAATCGTGCACAATTATCACCTCTATCTACTTCCACCATGCTTTCCATACCCCACGGGAGACTCAGTAACACTCATTAACAGTCATTCCTCCTTCCCTCTTCACCCCAGCCCTTGGCATTCACTAACCTGCTGTAAATCTACCTATTCTAGGTATTTGATATAAATGTAATTATACAATGTGTGTGTTCTATTATGTCTGAATTTTTTAACAGGCATATTGCTTTCAAGTACTCTTCATTTCTTTCTGCAGCCTACTAACATTCCTTTACATGGATAATATCCTTCAAGTTTTGTTGTACAGTTGGGATCTATTTTTGATGTTGATTTTGCACCAAGAGCAGTTGAGTTGCCCTACCTGTGCCACTCATGACAGAAGTCCTCTCTTTTTGGATCTATTTTGTCTAAGGCATGAGGTACAAGTCTAACTTTATAAAATCATAGACATTAAAGTATATTTTATTTTTATTGTAGACATCAATATACAGGAGGAAATGAAAATGAATTAGTATTCTCCAAAGACATTTATATTTCATCACTCGCATTAACCAGAGATCTAAGCACTTTCAACACATCCTGCATTGACACCTGCCAGAGACAGGCAAGATTTACTTAAACAACAAATTACCAGCCTTTGCCTTAGTAGCCTAAGCAATCACGCTAATTCATGGAGCCTCCTAATGGTTCCCCTCTGCCCTGCACATTAGCAGGATTACGGAGTGACATTTATTCAATTAATGTATTAGTATTATATGGCTCCTCTATAAAGACACTTAAAAGATACAGCATTCTATTTCAAACCCATGTGAGCTGGGAGTCCAGAAATAGCATTGGTATTCTGGCTAATCTATTCTCTAAATGTTCATTCCGGAGTGGTGGAAACTTTTGACCTTGATGCTGATTATGATTAGCATAGCAATCACTCTTCTATAATTAAAAGGCAGATGAGGATTCTCTCTGGCTTGTTTATTAATTCCCTTGTGAATTTTTTTTTCGGCAATGAGGACAAAGTGTTTTGTAAGAGTCACAAGTGAATTTGGGTATAGTTACCCCAAAGATAGAGAACTAAGACCCTCCTCAAAGAAAATCACTGCCTTCTGGGAAGCTCCAGGCAATGTTGTGACCCAGAAAGCAGAGTTGTGTGTCCTAGCTCTTCCCTCTTGGCCTAGCAATAATCTGCAGCCACATAGCACTGATAATTAGCCATCAGAGTTCCATTCATTGTAGCTGCTGATTCTCTGACAGCACACAGAGGGAGGCCAAGACCTTTTTTGCAGAGGAGGCAGTTGTTGGAAACCATTGCAATGTAGGACCAGCCTTTTCCAAATCTTGCCTTCTATGGATTTGTTGCATTCCTAGGACCCCTGCTCAGCTCCAGGCTTCTACCTTTCCGTTAGAGCTCAAGGGCTCAAAGTATAGCTGTGAATTATGTTCTGTGTCTTAATTTCAATAATGTCTATATGTATGGGCCACTTAATACATATGCACAGGCACTAGGCTAAATGCTTTTCTTGCTTCATGTCATTTAGTCCTCTCGATAGCATAAGGTTGGCATGATGATTGGTCCCCATTTTCTGAAGAGGAAACTAGGGCCTTGAGTGTCAAATAAGTTGCCCAAGTTTACCTAACTAGTACGTATAAGGGAGGGGGATCTGGCACAGCTCTTGCACTTCAAAACCTCTGTTCTTAGCCAACACATTGTTCTTTCTCTTAATCCCACCACTTGCTACTTTCGTAACTAAAGTTTCACCTAAGGCTTGGCCCTTTATAATGGGCAGTGATGAGAATGACAGTGATGGCAAACACTGAGCCAGGCTCTCCCCTGTATGCTGCTGTGCAGTCTGTCAATAACCTAATAGGATTACATGTGAGAAAACTGAGCACAGGGAAGTCTCACAGCCACGAAGCAACAGAAGTTATTCTGGAGCATGGACTGCCAGTGGTCATTACTATTGCAGCAGAGGATAGCTCAATGGTCTAATCACTGGATGCGCTTTGCAGCTCACCCCTGGTCAGGATGTGGAAATTCCTTTCCTGACTTCTTTCTAGAATACTTCTTTGACAATTATTCACTGACATCCTCTGATGAGATCCTCTATAAAGCCCCGTCCTCAATTCCAGGGCATTTTTTTTCTAATATGGGTTCATTTCTGTGGTCTCCTCAATAATCAGTGTTCTGTCTGGGCCTTTGAGACCCACCTTGGCAGGGTGACCTGCAGGCTCCCTGGTTCTAATTTAGAACCCTCAGCTCCCTGTGAGCTGCTCATCAAGTCTTTCCACAGAACCTAAGGTAGCTTTCTTCACTTAGTGGTGGTGTAGTGGAGAAGAGAAAAAGAGACCGAGAGTGGTTTCATGGCTGAGAGACATGAAAACAAGTGAGGCCCAGACAAAGGTGCTCCGTCATGGGGCAAATGGTCTACTCCAATTTCCTATTCACCCAGTTACTTTGATTTGGACAAACTTAAAGATGCCTAAGAACAGATGTCAGAAATAATTTATGAAGCCTGGGATTCTGAATTTTATGATTATCCTTTTAATATAATCGCAGGATAATCTCAAATCAGAGCCAAGTAAAATTTTCTTTGTGTCTTGCTTTAAAATCACTACAGACTAAGAGAAATAATGACAATAAGATTACAAAACAATATTCATCGAGAACTGATTTGTGTGATGAACACTATTTGAAGAGTTGACTATATTAGCTGTCTTATTTCTGGGAAAGAAGTGCTTTTATTTCCTCCATATGCAGGTGGGGAAACCAAGAGATTGAATTAAGTGCCCAGCACATACCTGTATGCCGTTTGGTCTGCTTCCAGAGTCCATTGCCATGATGAAGAAGATGCCTTTTGAGTTGTAATTGCTAACATCTATTTCTGTGTCTTCTGCTGTGCCAAAGGTTTTTATATACATCTTCTCATTTAATCCATACAACTACATTCTGAAAATGTTAAGAATGTGGAAACTGAAGCTTAGGCAGTAAGACAGTTGCTCAAGGTCAAATAGCTAGTCAGAAGGAGGGTCAGTACTTGACAGCAAGCCCTATCTGACTTTAAATCTAGTTTTTGTTTGTTTTGTTTTGTTTTTTTGCTTTTATAACGAAACTTCATTAGTGTTATGTTTTGAAGAGTTCCTAATTCACAAGGCACACCTTTCCTAATTCACGTGTAACCTCCTCTGCTCTTCAGCAGCCCTGCAGGTAGGTGGAAGTTGCTTTTGTCAGACAAGAAAATAGGAACAGAAGGAGTACTTTGCCCACAGTGGCCAGGACAGGGATACCGAGCTCCGCAGCCACTGCCCTATGGTCTTGGTCTGTGCTGTGCATCTGGCCTGATGGAACGCTGAAGATGTTCCTGACCAAACTTACTAAAATGGTAAAACTTGTGTAGCCTGGGCTGGGCATAGCCACACAGGGCAGGCGCCCATTAGCTTGGTAGGGGTCTGTCGGCTCACACACTGCGCTGGTCTGGTGAAGTCTGTGGAAGGTTATGAGTTCCTAACTCTCTCTAGATGGCTGATATTTCTGGGAACCTGGCCCAGGGTGGCCAGCCCAAGAAGGAGGGCCAGGTGCACCAGTGCTTGGATGTTAGCGAGACTTCTCGTCAGCCGCTGTGCTGATGCACCTCAGCAAGGAGATCCACGGCAAGGAGCGTGTCCATGGCTGCCACATGTGTGGGAAGTCGTTCAAGCACGCCACATACCTCAAGGTGGGCCTGCGGACTGGGTTCCTTGCGCAGCAGAGGGAGTAAGAGGCCTGACTAGTACTCTTCCCTACTTTCTCGAGGAAACGGTGAAGTGGTGGGAATGAGTTTTCCAGGTTGTTTAACTTGGAGTAGGCCTGTGATATACAGTGAATAGACCCAAGTTGCTGTGTAGACTTTCAAAGACTCCAAGTAGCATCACCATGGCTGGGCAGTGGTGGGGAGGGTGATGGGGGTAGGGTGGGGGCAAGCAGGAAGAACAAGGGTTTCATAGGCAGGGTCCCTCTCCCTGTGGGTCAGTGCAGGGCCAGTCCCTGTAGCTCACTGAAGAAGCAGTGGGAATGGGGTTAAGGACACACTGCTCAGCTGTTAGAAACTGGTAGGTGCACCCGTGGTCCCGACTCTGTGCCCCAAGAAGGGCTGAGCTCTTGTGACCTGGGAAGTGACAGGTTCTGAGAGGCAGAGTCACTGCCTCTGCTCTACCCCTGCTTTTCCCCCTGGACAGGCTGTTCCTCCAGAGACCATCACCATACTCCTGGCAGCCCCAAAACAGCAGCTGCACGCCATGTGCACAGAAAGTGCCCCAGAAATAGATGGGTTGACTCTGTCGTGATGGTCGAATTGTAGTCATGTTTCTCCTTTGCTGTTTCAAATGCCTAGAGTTCCATTTTGATTTTATTTATTTATTTATTTATTTATTTAATTTTTATAGTTAAATCATAGCTGTGTACATTTGTGCAATAAAGGGGTACAATGTGTTGGCTTCATATACAATCCGAAATATTCTCATCAAACTGTTCAACGTAGCCTTCATGGCATTTTCTTACTTATTGTATGTAGACATTTGTATTCTGCAAAATAAGCTGGTTAAATAAGTCTGCTCGTTAACCTCAGCCAATAGGTGTATGTTAGCCATCGCGGCTTGTAAGATCCAATGTGGTACAATAAAGGGCTTAAAGACACACACGGCAAACTATATTAGTGTATCTGAAAATAAAATAGTGTTATTGTGGGGTAAAAATGAGTGCTTGAAACCTGCTTTGCATAACCCTAAATTTAAGCTCGGATGCAATGTAGGTCAGAATGAAATATAGATTTTGATTCAATCCATTCCAGCTATCAATGAAACAGCCCAGAACTGAGCAAGAGCATCCTCTAGCCTAAGTCCCTTGTCAGGGTGGGCTGGGTCACAGCAAGCTGCTCCAGGCTTCTCAAGACTTAGTGCAACATCACTTGGTCACCTGCTTGCCTTCAAGAGTCTCAGCTCCTGCTGCACCCAAGCCTGAGCTCAAAAGCACACCAAAACAGAACACAAAGGCATTAGGTCATCTTGGTGGGGCCCGATGCAAACTCAGCCCTTCCTACTTTTCACTCTTGAAGACAAATATGCTTATTGGGGAGTTTCCTAATCACTGTAGGGAAAGGCAAATATGAATGATGAACTTTAGATGAAGAAAACAGGGTTGAACAAGAGAAAGGGGCCTTTGTACTTGGCAGGGGAAATGAAGGTGATGAGGGGAGATGGTATCAGAGTTCTAAGGTGCAGCGCACGGAGGGAGGCAAACACGTGAGCACACACAAACCTGAAATTCTGCATGAACTGCCGGAACTTGTCCACCCTTTTTGCTAGTGGCACGATCACGTTGATAAGCGTGTGGGCCATGTTGAGTTTTTCTTTTTTCACTTTCATGATAGGGCCAAACGGGCGAAACAAGACCAGTCGTTTGAATTCGTGTTTGTGGTCTCCTTTGAAGGTGAGCTCATACAAAGTGCCTTTATCCCTTTCTGTTCTGTAGATCCCTGTCGGGAGAAGAACAAGGGAAGATAGTTGTCAAAACAAACCTTGGCCCGCTGAGTGTCGGCTAACCAAGATCTAGCACAAAAACGCCTTTTGAAAAACGTAAGATTTCAATCTCTCCATCTAACAATTACTAGAAAACCCCAAAGGCTCCCAATTAAAACTACCCAGAGAAATAAAAGTATCAATTTAAAGATCACAGGGATGAAGACTTCATAAACAAGCATGGGGAAAAGCTGGTCATGTTGGATACAAAGCTGTATTTATAGTACATGGAGGCATTAAAAAAAAAAAAAAAAAAAAAGCTGTTAGGAAACATGCCAAAACAAGGCTGACTGTGATGTGGAGTGGGGCAATGCATTTTTTTTTCTTAAGTGCTATTATCCAAATTTTCTGCAAGATGATTAGAAGAGTATCAACATCATTATATTTAATTTTAAAAGTATGTGCTAAAATTATCTCTTAGAAATTATGATTAGGATTAATTATGGCCATTTAGGGTGGACTGCAGGGATGTGTTTGGGGAACCTGGGAGTAGCTCAGGGCTGGTCACGTGAGTTGTGGGGCCCTCCGGAAGCTTCTAGAAATGTTAAAACAGACAACACATAAAGCACGGAGTACTTTGATGAGGGCACATTATCATACTTAGCTTCCTATCTTCCTTCCCTGTCTTTAAGCCGTGTGGCTCAGAGCTCCAGAGCACACACTCTCTAGCTAGACTGCCTGGCCTCAAATCCTGGCCCCCCAGGTTTTCTTTGGGACATCACTCAACTTTCTGCATCTTGTCTTCCCCACAGGTCTTCCGAGGAGTCTATGCCCCAATAGTTTGCTAAGAGTACATGACACTTAGCAAACCCTCAATAAATGTTCACTGCCACCAAAACCCTCCTGCTGAGGAGGAACAGAAGTAGGAGAGGCTCAGCGCCCATAGCACAGTGGTTATGGCACTGGCCACAAACACCAAAGGTGGTGAGTTCAAACCCAGCCTGGGCCAGCTAAACAACAATGACAACTGCAACAAAAAAATAGCCGGGTGTTGTGGCAGGTGCCCGTAGTCCCAGCTTCTAGGGAGGCTGAGACAAGAGAATTGCTTGAGCCCAAGAGTTTGAGGTTGCTGTGAGCTGTGACACCACAGCACTCTACCCAGGGTGATATAGTGAGACTCTGTCTCAAAAAAAAAAAAGAAGAAGGAGCAGTGTCTGCCTGTGTGTCCTTCAAACTGTGCTCCACCCTGACCCTGGTACCAAAACCCCCCAGAGCTTCCTCCTCTGGCACAAAATTTGAACTCAGCATCTCGGCTGCCCTCTCAGCACGAGCTCCCGGAGGGCCTAGAGAACAGGGTTTCCCTACTAAGGAACCAGTGGTGACCCTGGTGCCCAAGGTCCCTTTCCTTCCCAGTATCACTGTATGGTGGGTATTTTCTCTAGTCAGGAGTAAAAAATGCAACGACGTTAACATTCAGTGGTCACTGGAAAAGCTTTCCTCTTTGACTTCTGTAGCAGGCCCCCCTTGGCCACAATTTTGCTTTCCCTGGTTCCAGATGCCTGCGGTATAGTACAAGATATTTGTGTGTTTGATACAGAGAGAGGTGAGACACGGACGCATTCCAGTGTACTGTTATAACTGGTCTATTTTATTATCAGTTATTATTGTTAATCTCTTGCTGTGCCTAATTTATAAATCAAACGTTATCGTAGCTACATATATATAAGAAAGATCATAGTATTTAATCTGTGGTCTCAGGCATCCACTAGAAGTCTTTTTCTTTTTTTTTTTTTTTTTTTTTGCAGTTTTTGGCCAGGCCGGGTTTGAACCTGCCACCTCTGGTATATGGGGCCAGCGCCCTACTCCTTTGCACCACAGGTGCCGCCCCCGCTAGAAGTCTTGGAAGGTACACCCTCAGGATCAGGCGTGTACCTTGTTTTCTGTTTCAAGTATCCTATGTCCTCTTAATCCCTCCACTAGCTAAGAATCCCAGTCTCTGAGTTGCTCCAAAAATCTCCAGGGAAAAGTGTCCGCCGACAGTCAGTTATAGTTTCTCCCGATCTCTCACAAACCGTGTCTCCTTTCTTCCCCACGCTCCCTCTTCTTGTCTTTTGTGAGAACTACACGTCCTCTTCACAAGCACTGCCAAGTTCTTGGCTCTGTTCCTCCCATTATAGAAGCGTTTCATCTCCCAGCACCGGGTTACACCCTCTTTGATCCTGTTCAAGGTTTGAATCTCCTGGAGTTACCTCAGAGAAGAAAGAGCCTGGCGCTGAGAATTTTCCAGGTCGTCCGTCTTGTGTCTCCCAGCTGTCCTCTGGGCCTGCCAGAACATCCAACAAGCCCCTGGCAGTGACAACGGGTGGTAGAAGGACCCAGGCACAGAGTTACAAGGACTAAGTTCTCTTCAGAAGTCGTCACTGATCCCTTAGGTAACAGGGAATACTACTTGCCTGTCCTCAAAGTCGGAGAGGCTGAGAGAGTTTTGCTCAACCCACGTTGGAAAAGAGTCCAGAGTCCCTGCAGGGACCAGCCATGGAAGAAAGACGGTTCATTTCTCAGGGAGCCCAAAGGACTTCTTTGAAACATTAAGTGTTTCCCTTCAAAGTCTGCTACTTCTTTCAAGCAAGTTAATTCTTTCCAGTGTAGAAACACCCTGTTTTGCCACCTCTGATGTTGTCTGGAGTAACGAGGTGAACCACCAACTCCCAGGTTCAAATATGGTTGGGCTGAGTCAGAAAGGGCCCAGGTTTGGTCACAGAAGGCATCACTAGCACACCTGAAACAGGCCTGCTGGGGTGGGTGCCCACGCCTTGTCACATTTCTGTATCAGCAGCATAATTTCTCTACGCAGCAATAAACATGGAAATGACAGCTGACAGTTTAACGTGCTCATGAAAACGAACGTGGGCCAGGGGGTGGTTTTTACAACTGAGTCATTTTCCTTCTCAGAGACAGGATACGAGTCATTAACATTTTAAAATCTAAATCTACAGAGTTGAAATCTATGAAAATATGGGGTGCAATCTACCCAAACCTGTCTCGAGAGAGACATGGATTTGTAAGGAACCCAGAGGATGTGATACTTCTTATTCTTAAAGATTGCAGAACTCTATGACCGCCCTGGCCATGCCCACGTTATCAGCCCAATGTGACAGAGCCCCTCCCCCCCAGCCACGGTCAGCAGCTCAGGTGCCCATGAGGAAGGTCACAGCACTCAGACTCAACCGGCTCAGTACAGTCCAAGCTGCTTTCTCATCGTCTCCCATATGCTCTGCTTTAAAACAGTCCCTACATTGACTTGTTAGCATGTTTCCTCATATTCTAATTATTTTAATTATGTCTTCTGAATCTGATTTTAGATCCCTTAATTTCATCTATTTTAAATATGTTATTTAAAACTCTTGCAACCTGCATCCACCAAAACCCACAGCCAGCCATTCACCCGCCACGCCCACACTCCCAACCCTGCACAGAAAAAGCTCTCTGTCCACTTTTAACACAAAGACACCACCCCCAAAGAATCCTTTTGGCTCCTGGAACTCTTTGAGGGTGGAAGCACAAAGGAGGTGAGAGAAAGGGGGCGGAAGGCAAGCTGAGGCAGGAATGGTTTTCCAGCCAATGAACTAGAACATGCAAATAGAAGATACAAATTGAGCAGCACAGTGACACGCCCCTTTTGATATAATACAGAGTAGCATCATTTTAGGTACTATACAAGTGAAAAGCCAACAGCAGAACTTGGGAGCTGGCTTAGATCTGTGTTTAGACACCCTATGAAGCACCTCTTTTTCCTTCCTTCCTTCCATCCAGAGGAGCTACGGTTACTTCGAGTTTGGCATGATGGCTCTCTGTGCCTACACCCCAGTGCTCATTTCATTCTGCTCCAGGGGTCAGGCTTTAGGGCCACCAACTTGGCAGAAGCATCTGTCTGTAGCTCCAGACATAGCTCTGTAGGGTATTCCTGCAAATGTCTGTTCCTTCCGGAGGCCAGAAGCTAACCAGATAACACAGAATGGTCTCTGTGCCATGTCTTCAACCTGACTTTGGAAATCATGAGACTGTAGGGCAAGAAGAATACCGCTCCCGACTCCCACTTCCTTACCCTCACTGACACGCATATACACAGGTTGTGGTCAGCGGCTCTACACTGCTGAGCCCGTGCAGAGCTTCTCAAACCGGCCTGCAAATCATCTCCATTCTCTTGTCTTCACACTCATGCCTGCCTTTTCTTTTCTTTTTCCCTTTCCTTTTTTTTTTTTTTTTTTTTTTGAGACAGAGTCTCACTTTGTCACCCTCAACAGAGTGCTGTGGCATCACAGCTTATAACAACCTCTAACTCTTGGGCTTAAGTGATTCTCTTGCCTGAGCCTCCCAAGTAGCTGGGACTATAGGTGCCCGCCACAACATCAGGAAAAAAAAAAAAAAAAATTTTTTTTTTTTTTTTTTTTTTTTTTCTGCATTTGTCATTGTTGTTTAGCAGGCCCTGGGCTGGGTTCGAATTGGCTTTTCTACCTTGCTCCATGGAGCCTGGGTCTCCCAGCTGGACATCTCTGCCATTACCTGCCAATCCTCACGGCAACTTCAGGTTCCAACCCATCCCACATATGTGCTCTTGCCCTTTACCTGTCCACAATAACCCTCAAATCCTACTTCCCCACAAGCTCAAAGTAGCCACACTGAAAAATAGTTTGGCACTTCCTCAAAAAGGTAAACATAGAATTACCTACCATATGACCCACCAATTCCACTGTATGTTTCTGGATATTTCCCAAGAGAACTAAAAACAAGGGCCCAGACAGACACTGGCACACTCATGCATGATACAGCACCATTCAAAACAGCCAGACAGAAGCTCCCCCATCTCCATCAAGAGGTGAGTGGATAAACAAATGCGGTCTGTACATGCAATGGAACATCATCCTACCTTACAAAGGAAAGGAATCCTGGCACATGCTCCTGGATAAATCTTGGGAACATTATGCCAAGTGAAATGAGCCAGTCATAGACAAATACTGTGCGATTCCACTCATGTGAGGCATCCATAGAAGACAAGTTCACAGAGGAAGAAGAGGATAATGCGACATTAGTGTTTAATGATGCAGAGTTTCTATTTGAGAGGAAGAAATGTTCCGGGACGGATGGTCCTGGTGCTGGCACAACAGTGCACATGTGCTCAGTGCTGCTACACTGTGCACTGGCGCTGATTCAGACGGCAAATTTTATGCTGCTTGTATTTCACCACAATAACTGTTGTCCTCCAGAAAGGTCTTACGCTTTCTCAAAGACACGAGGCGCAGTGATCTGCTACCTTCCTGTCCCTTCTACACCTGACCCTCCTGTTGTGGGAAGACTCTCAGGACGTTCTCAATCCTAATCCTCGCGTCTTTAGGATCATATACCTCTTACTTTACAGCTTCTGAACTCTTCTTCCCTCGACTACTTTTGTGGCATGTGAGAACATGAAGGGACCTTGAAGACAATCTCATCCAGCCTTCTCATTTGACGGATGAGGAAACCTAGATCTAAAGAGGTTGTGATTTGCCTGTGTCCAGGTGACTTGTCAGTGACTGATAGGAACATACCCCCCATTCAAGGGTTTACTTCCTAGAGTCATTTTTTTATATACAACACGGGCAACTCAGAGCACAGAAAGGGCTCCAGAATGTGAAAAACAGCTTCCAGAAAGTCAGAATAAACAACAGAAAATCTGCACTAAAACCCACTGTACCATTATCTCGTGTACCCACAGATGATTCTCATGCCTACCCTACACTTCACCCATAATTCTGATGGTCACAACTAAAGTTATCTGAATTTCTAATCTAGACCTCATTAAAAGTAAATTTTTGAAAGGAAGGACTTTAATGAAAAACATTTTTAACAAGAAAAAAAGTCTTTGGGAAAAGAAAATCTACTAGAGACAGAAATGTGACAGGTAGCCTCCTGTCACAGGAGGCATAACATTATTATTATTTTTTTTTTTAATCAAAAATGTCTGGGATCATTTCACATAGAGGAAAAACACTCCAGCCATGTAATGCCTTTGAAGATACCACTGTGAGAGCATTGATCTGCTTACTCTGCCAAGGCATATTCGATTTATTCAAAAGGAGAAACAGGTAAATACGTGTCCATTGTATTTCTTGGAAGTGAAATAATGGACCACAGCCTAGCCTGTCTCAAAACTTTCATAGTGACCCATGTACTTGAGAAAGATTTTATTCCAAAATACTAAATATATATATATATATATATTTATTTTTTAATAAAAATAAATTATTTTATTTTTAAGAAAATACTTTTAAGAAAATAAGAAAAAAATACTATTTTATTCCAAAATAGTAAATATATACATATTATTATTTTTTATTTATGTATTTGTTTTTTTACTATTTTGTTGATTTAGTTAGCTAGAAAATCCTGCTTAGATGGCACATCTCATGTCTAGACCAGGAGAAAAAAATGAGGCATCATCACAGTGCCATCACTTGCCAGCTCTGTTCTTTTTTTTATTTTTTTGGCTGGAGTTGGGTTTGAACCTGCCACCTCCCGTATCTGGGGCCAGCACCCTACTCCTTGAGTGACAGGCGCCACCCAACCAGCTCTGTTCTTGTAAGTAAGTAGTAGACTCACAGCATTTGTGAATGACATGACCTAAGACTGCCATGAATCCCCAGACGCTCAGAAACTATAAGTAAATCATTTCCCCCATAAATAGCAATAAACAATTATCATCTTCATCTTCTGGGTTGTGGTCAGGCTCCTTACTCTCCTCTGCATCACAGTTTCTCTGCTCACAGCCTGGACATATCCGTCCTGGGTTTATTACTGTTTGAACTTGGACTGGAAATTTCTTTCACTTGGAAAGAAACAGTTGCACTGACCCATGTACTTGCTGAAACAGTTCATGAATCCCCTTTCTTATTTCCCTGTATTGTATTTGTTGTGTATTTGTTCATGCCATAGACCCAACCCAACAAATCCAGTATCTGGTTCCTAATCTATCAGAACTTTCTAAGAACCTCACTTACTTAGAGCTCCTTCTCACCTCATCGTTAGTAGTGGTAGTTGACTTTCAGATCCTTTGCTCCCTCAACCCCCAGAAAACTACAACATTTGTATCACCTCATGAAAGCCAGTGGGTATTTGACACTGAGTGGAAAATGTAGGCCCAGGAATGTGTCAGTGTCAAATACTCACTAGGTGACCTGCCAGCCTCACGCGACTCATGCGCAAATGAAACGGTTAGTTTTATTAACTGATTTTTTAGGGGTATTACTTCCTACGGATTGTGTTCTACATTAGAAATATAAATATAAACATAATGAAATCACTGTGCTTTCAGAATTCACATTCCAGAGAGGTTAGGCAGATCAATAAACAAAATAGGGATAAATACGGTAAGTGCCCAACAGAATCCGCCCAAATGGCAGAGGAACAAAAAGGATGGAGGAGTCTCCCCCTAGTGGAGGGCCTGGGCAGTTGGACAGGTGTTTCAGCTTCAGAAAGAGCACTCCAGGGAAAGATACTAAGCAAAGATACTGCGAAAATAGAAACAAAAAACGACTGTGTCCGGCCAACTTCAGACAAGGTTGGAGTGCAAGAGGCAGGCAAGAAAGGGAGAGGGGAGCAAAGCCAGAAAGGCAGGAGGTGGGACGGGACACCAGGAAGTCACCGTCACAGGTACACTGTCTGGGAGCATAGAGGAGCCAGGTCAGTCTTCTAACAAGGCAGAGATGAGATTTTTTAGGTCTAGAGTGGGTGTGAGGCAACGACAGGGAATGAGGTCAGAGAGCAGGAAAGGGCGAGGGTCTAAACTAAGCCAGGGGTGGGGGAGGCACGAAGTGGAAGGAAGCTGGAGAGAACTTGGGGAGAAAATGGGGTGGCCGGTGAGAGGGACGGAGAAATGGAGGCCGAGGCCACTTACAGGTGAGACAGGGGTCACGAGCTAAGCTGTGGAGGTGCTGACTTGAGCGGGTGGATGGGTAGGTTTGCAGCTTGGCAGACCTTTTGTAGACACATAGAGTGAAGCATCCTCACAGTATGAGCTGAAACTGTGAGTGTGGGTCAGATGAGGCAAGAAAAGGCTGCACAGTAGGAAGAGGGAGGGCAGTGCGCAGGCCCGGGATATGCCATGCCTCCAGGTGCAGGGTGTGGGGACATGCTCTGGAGACTGAGAAGTCCCAAGTGACAGGCAGAGGACAGCTGCTCCGGGAAGCCAGCAGATGAGTAAGGCCGGCTCACGCTGCCAACCTCTGCACCAAGCAGAGGTTGAAACTGGTCAAGAAGGAGATGACTGGGGATCTTACCAATAATGCCCCCCAAAGAGGCCTTCTCCAGTGTCACTCTCTGAAGCTCCCTCCCCACTCCCAACCCCCACACGGTCCCTCTGTCACCTCTTTGACACCGCCCCATTCTAGTCCGCTCATCACACACTCTCTGAACGTGTTTACTCACCTACCCATGTATTACCGCCCCTGCACTGGAAGGTAAGCTCCACGAAGCCCCAGACCTCGTGCCTGCAACCCAAATCAATATTTGCTGCACACAAGGGAGAGAGGGGGAGGAAGATGAAAGGGAAGCTGTTTGGCCAAAAAGAGAATAAACACAATAGAGTAGAAGTTAAAAGAAATCATGGAGTCTATGGCATTGTCTTAAAAAAAGAAAGGAAAGAGAAACAATTTCTTCCTATGTTGAGAGGGAGGAACAGGCAGAAGTGGGCTAGTGGAATGAGAGCGGAGGGGTGGCGGGGTCAACAGCTGGGTAGGTATTAGACAGGAAAGGTCACCTTGTCCCCTCAAAGGGAAGGAGGAGGACAGTAAGGATACAGATAGTGCCAGTTTAGGGCAAGGATTCCAAGGAGCTCAGGGCACATGTGTCATTAACTTCTCAAAGAAACAGAGCAAAGGCACTGAGGGTGGACTTACTGGCTTGCAAGGCGTGCTGGAGCTGGGATGGGACCGTGGAGAACAGGAGATGAGTAAGGGGTGGAAAGGAATTACAAAGCCACATAGGGCATAGTGGGGCAGAGAGACAAGTGTGCACCAATGTCCGCGTGCAGGCTCAGCGCCTTCCCTCAGCAGCACGAGAGACACAGGTGGAGGTGGAGACACGATGGTGACTTGTGGACCTGGCGTGGGGCTCTGCATGGCAGGTGTGAGGGCAGGTAGGGCAGGTGCAAAGAAGCAAGCGGTGAAAGGAACACCCAACGGGGTCCAGGCCGGGGAGGAGAGCTGTGAGCCTGAAGAAAGGCAGAGGTAAAGGGCAGGAGAGGGGCGAGGCGAAATGCAGGGAAAATAAACAACAGGATCGAAGTCAGAAATGTTAACAGAAGGGATGGGGAGAGGAGAGGTGAGGATGTCTGTGTTTAACCCACTGGAGGAGCTGACTCGGTCCAGATCACGCTCTCCCTGGACACCCGGCCTCTCTGTACTTTTCTCCTTCACTGTCGTCTTGAGTGGGCCAGACCCTGACGAGCAGCTGCTCAAGTGCACAGCCCTCTTTTTTTGCCTTCAGTTCTTACCATTCAAGAATTGTGCGTTTCTTATAACATAACCTTAAGATACCAAAGGTGAGAAATGATACATGCTAGATGCCTAGTTGGATGAAATGGGTTTCAGAGGCCAGGCAGCGATGGCAGAGGCCCACACAGCAGGGAGTTCCTCAGGGATTCCAGAACAAACATCCGAGGGAGGGAAGTCAGAGTGGCCATTATCAGGCTACGTTTCCGGACAGCTGCTGGGCTTCCTCTCAAAACCCAGTGGAACAGCAGTTCCAGGATGTGGTGGAAAGGCACAAAACTTAAGATACGGGCAGCAGGAATGAGCTGGCGTTAAAAGGTCAAAGACCAGAGACTCTGTGACCACTCTATTGTTTTTGGCCAACCAATGACCTTGTCCATGCCAGTGACTTAAGCAACTTACTGCCTAAACGGAGGACAGACAGCCTTAGTAAAATTTACTTCACCTCAGACTCACGTCTGTTTTTTAAACCACATTCACAGATATCATCTTGATTTTAAAGTATTTTCCAGAAGCAAGCCATTTACTCATTTTAGAGAAGTTAAATGAGCAACTTGTTCAAGGTGACAAATGATACGTTCACAGAATGATGGGTCCATGAATGTCAATCTAAGAGCCAGGTCTCCAAAGCTTTTCAAAGGGAAATCAACTTTACCATCCAAAGGATGTTTACAGCTCTGTTCTGTGCTTCCTGTCTTTTTGAGACTGACTTTTGAGAGTAAAAAAAAAAAAAAAAATGAAGACAGATCCTTCTAAAAGCTTATGAACTTTCCAAAGTATATCATAAAAGTTAGTCTTAAAACTCACCTTCAAAGAGCAAGATAACGTATTATTGACCATTCCCTGACATTGATTTTGTTAGGATATGGGATTAATAATGAACCTATTTCATGGGGCTATTGTGAAGATTAAGTAAATGACTGCTTGTAAAACATGCCTGGTCAGTCCACAGGAAGCAATCCATGCGGTTAGCAATAACAATCGTCACTGCAATTACCATCATGTCATTCCACGTTGCACCATTAATCATTTAATGTATTATTGCCCTCAAACAGGTGAGGTCTCCAGAGCAAGCCCCCACCACTTGCTGTACTGGAAGGAAATAGACTTGAAAGCAGAATCCAATTACTGATCTTTTTAAAGTTGCCACTGTGGACTCAGAGATGTGAAACTTTGATATGCTGGTAAAAAACCTCATGCTCTACAAATTAGCATCTGTAATATTTGGGCCAAGGTCATTGTTTTTAGCAATACTGCTATAGCATGTTTTTCAGATGTAGTCTGAAAATCCCATTCCTAATTTATAATAATTGAAATGTCAAATGATTAGCTTCAAAGTCCTCTGTCACTCACCATGACCTTTTTTCTCTACTCCCCCGTACTGGTTAGCAAAACCTTGTACCCTATCCCACCTCCATAACCCTCCACAATCTCTAACAGGGTTAGAACAGGGTTCTTCCCTCTGTCAGACACACTGAGCCTCCTGGCTCTTCCAGACAGATTCCATGGTTGGTCAACACCCGTGCCAGAGATTACCAGTATAACCCAGTCATCACTGACTTTGTAGCACTTGAATAAGGTATTTAACAACTGAGGTTCACACCTCCTGTTCTTACAAGTTACATCGCAGTGTATATTCAAAGCAACAACAACCGCTTTGTGGTTTAAGGAAAGTCATAAGTAGTGTCTCTTATAAGCATGGATTTTGTCAGATAGGCTCAGCTGATTAATCAATGGTAGGAATTCATTTTAGGTTTACAAACGGGCAATAAGATTGAATCTCTTGGATGCTGGGGGAGAATACATGTATATTTCTGTGGAAATTCTAAACCACAGATAAAGCACAACAAGCTAAAGATCAAGAAAGTAAGCCTAGAGACTGGGTCACGGTTTTCTACCCTACTAGACATTAGTTGACCTGTATTCATCTGTGCCAGTAAACATTGATAGGCTTGAAAATTACAGATTCTTGGTGACGCCTGTAGCTCAGTAGGTAGGGCGCTGCCCACATACACTGAGGCTGGTGGGTTCAAACCCAGCCCAGGCCAGCTAAAATAATAATGACAACTGCAACAAAAAATAGCCAGGCATTGTGATGAGCGCCTGTAGTCCCAGTTACTTGGGACGCTGAGGCAAAAGAATAACTGAAGCCCAGGAGTTTGAAGTTGCTGTGAGCTGTGATGCCACGGCACTCTACCCAGGGCAACAGCTTGAGACTGTCTCAAAAAAAAAAAAAAAAAAAAAAAAATTACAGATTCTTGGGCCCCACAACAGACTTATTAAATTGGGGTCTGAGGACTAGTTTTGGGGGAAACACTGTTTTATCTCAAACTGGTACATTATGAATCTTTAGTAAATGTTACACAGTAAAAATCAATAGCCATTTTAATGAATAATAGTGGTCCAGATCAATGGTATTTCTGATGAGAGGTAATCTCTGACCAAATGCCACTAAAGAGGTGCTGTAAAAAAGTCTGGATCTGTTATCTCTATTGGTTCCATGAAGAGAAACTGACACCCACAACTTAGAAAATCAATGTGAAAAGCATTCTCATAGACACAATTCTCTTTTTGCCCTTTGAATACCTACTTCCTAACTAGAGAAAGCTTAACTCTATAGCCAGAGCTTTGGCGGTATTTTAAATGAAATGTGAATAATGTATCATTTCTTACAAACCTTGGGCAGGAGCTAAAGGCCAGACAATTAGGGAACAGACAGCCAGGCATCTGTTAACCTATTAATCCAGCAACTCATTCACACAGAAATCCTCAACAAGGACCTTCCATGTTGGGTAATACTCTAGTATATAAGGATGAATAAAATATGGACCCTACCCTGTAGGAGATGCAAATTTGGAGCACAGGAAAAGGAATGAGCAGCTACAGCACCATCTCAGGGCACTGGGAGGGACCCCTAACTCTGGGATTTAGGGGAGATTTGCAGAAGATGCTCAGATAGGGAGGGTGTTTGATTTAAAGTGAAGAGGAAGAGCTCTGTAGCAGGGGAATGGTGAGGAGGACTCTTCAGGCTGCTTGACCAGAAACGTGAGCAGTGTGGAGGAAGAATATGGCACGTCCAGAAGAATATACAAGTCCAGCTAGGGTGGGCCAGGGCCCAGGTGAAGACAATGGTAGGACAGAGAGGCTGAAGGGCTGAGAAGGTCCTCAATCACAAAAAGCTTGTGTGTCCTACTAAGGCCGTCTCACTGTTTGCCACCACAGGGGTTTCGAGTTTTGTTTAGATCTTGGTATAGGGGTTTTGTTTTATTTTTGGACAATCTCTATAGCTAAAACATACTCTGAATGTAACGGTCTGACTCTTAAGCTGTTCTAATCACCACAAAGTTTTGAGGAGAAACCCACTGAGATTAACTTTTAGTTAGAGGAATGAATCTTGGGCCATACTTGCCTCCACATCCTTAGAAACACAGGAATGGACACAGGGCACACACCTCCCCTGGCCACCCAGGGGAAATTTGACACGAGGAGTTAGCACAAAGCACTTTTCCTTCAGGGTGAAGAGCAAGCAAGGAAAACACTTAAATACCGCACATTGTCAGCTATGATGTTGGCCAACCCATCAGGAACATCCTCTTCGACAGGATAACCTGCTCAGAAAGCCAAACTTTGTTTCAGTCATGCTAAACTGCGTTGTGGCAAGTCATAAAGTGACACCTCGGATAACAAAACCAAGGCCACTTCTTACAGAGACAGCCTGGCCCAGGAAAGAGATCTGAATTTTTAATTCCATCCAGCCACTAGCTTGCTCTAAAGTTTTAGGCAAAGTCAATGCTTAAAGCCCTAGTTTCTGCAACGATTCCAGACAGGCACAACACGTGACAGCAGCAGGCCAGAAGATGGGCAATTGCAATCTTAGGATTATGACAGACGCTGCCTCTACAAAAAACGCCACAGCAACTTGATTAACATATCATATGACAGGTGGTGTGCCCCTCAGGAAGCAAAACAATTCCGTAAGATGTCAACGCAATGTGGTCTATCAGCTATGCCATTTTTAGATGATAGTTTAATATAAAGAATTAAAAAAAAAAAAACCCTTACAGAACTCATAGGAATAGATTAAATTTAGCCTGCTTGGGTGGTACTTGCTGAAAGTTGTTTTATCAAGTGAGTCATGACCCCAAATCCTTTGTTGGTGCTCCAATCAGGAGGAGACGTCTTTGTCCCCTCCCCTTGAATCTGAGGGGCTTGTGACTGATTTTAGTAAGAAAAGAGAGAGTCAGGTAATGCACCTTCCACTTTTTTTTTTGCTGGAATGTTTTCTCTTGGAGCCCAGATGAGCATGTAAGACTTGCAACTGCCCCGAGGGAGCCGTGCAGTGAAGAAGTCGGATGCCAGGTCTGAGAGTGAATTAGCCTTCCAATCATTCCCTTCTGCCCCTGCCGGAGTAAGGCCACAGACATGATGGAGAAGGGACCAACCATCCCCCATTGTGTCCTTTCTGGGCTCCTGACCCACAGAATCTGTGAGCATATGAAAGTTGTGGTATTTGGCCCCTAAATTATGGCATAATTTGTAAGGTAGCAATATTATCTTGATGAGCATGAATATCTGATACTGTGTTCTCTGCCAAGTTCATGGGTATATACAAACTATGCTTCTCAGCAAGAGCAGGAGCAACAGGATCAGTTACTATGCTTTTGGTATTATTGATACTCTCTTACAACCTGCTGGGCATGTGTTGCAGCCCAAGGCCAGTCCATCTCTGCATGGAGCTGGGTGGTGGGTGTGCCTTGGTTAGGACTATGATTTTTCATTTTATTTATTTATTTTTTTTTGAGACAGAATCTCATTATGTCGCCCTCAGTAGAGTGCTGTGGCATCAAAGTGCACAGCAACCTCAAACTTTCGGGCTTAAGTGATTCTCTTGCCTCAGCCTCCCAAGTAGTTGGGACTATCGGTGCCTGCCACAACGCCCGGACATTTTTCTGTTGCAGTTGTCATTGTTGCTTAGCTGGCCCAGGCTGGGTTCAAACCTGCCAGCCTTGGTGTATGTGGCTGGGTTCAAACCTGCCAGCCTTGGTGTATGTGGCTGGCAGTGCTATGGTATCAATGCTGAGCCAGGACTATGATTTATCTTAGGTCTACTCAGTGCCTGGGCAAATGAGTGTCTGAGATCCCAAATCCCACCCAATTGATCATAGCTACAATAAATTTAGCCTAGAAAACTTTTAAAGCATATAATATCAATTCTAACTCTGAACATTAAATCAAGTAAATAAAGACTCCTGATCATTAATAGCTATTTTTAATTTAGTCTGTTGGTGAGCTCTCTAAAATAAAAATGTACCTTGGTTATGTAATTAGTCAACTTGGGAAACATAAATTCCACTTATCAGTAATTATCTTAAAATTAAATGGTTTAAAATGACCAATTAAAAGGAAATAGAGGCTCTACAGCTAGGGTCAAGTCGTAGCTGTGTAATCTTGGAAAAGGTACTTAACATTTCTCTGCCTCTGTGTCCTCACTTCTAAAATAAGGACGATCATAATAAAATAGCTGTCTCATAGGGCTGTCCAAGTATCCAAGTACGTATGTAGCACTTAGAAAAATACATGAAATATTTCGAGCACTTGATAAATGTCAGATAGACTACTACAGAGGGTGGAGAAAATGTATACGCATCTTAAGAAAGGAAAAAACTCCATTAAAAATTGTAATAGTCAATATATACTGATAACAAAAGATGAATACAAGTCACATCAAGCACCTCTTGCAATTGTACAAATCAAACCTGACTTGAGTATTACAAATTGAATAGTCTCCTTTCTTAAAATGTGCATACATTTTTGGTCACCTTCTGTATTTTAGGGTGTGAGAAACAAAACACTTCGGTTTCCTCAAAATGGCATGAAACCATGTAACAGCTAAAAGGAGAAGTTCAACTATATATTTCACGATGTTTGACAAAGAGTATCACAATTTCCTGGGCCACACCCTCTGGGGCCACACAGGGGAATCACTTGGGGAGCTTTAAAAATGCTGATGTCTATGTCCTGTGGTCTCCCAGAGATTCTGATGTCATTACTCTGTAGTCTGGCCTGGACTCCCCAAGAGAAAGCATTGTGCGGCCCAGGTTGGAAAGTGTTGCTTTAGGGAACATGACCTCCATGCTCCTCTCATCTAGAGGTTCCCAAATGGAGGTAAAAGCATTAGCAGGCAGTCAGGGGGCACTGGTACTTAGCCAATAACGTACTGCTCCTCTTCAGAGTAAATCTGGGAGTTAAATAATGACAAAAATAATGCCTCCCTTTCTCTCTCTGCTGAATTGCTCTATGGCTATAAATTCCATTGGTAAAGGATCGTTAATGTTGCTGAGGCCTAAGGCAACAAAAGTATTTGTTCCTTGAAGGCCTAATGTTCAAATTAAACAGGAATAAATAACACTGAAATCAAGCAGAGCTTCCAGACCTCCAAGAGTTCCTTAAAGGATAAAGACAGTCTACATTTTCCCCTTCTGTTTAATAAAGTCTTGATAGGGCCCAGTTTACTCTGCATACAAAGCCGTGTAGTTTTAGGTTGTTATGTCTGGGTTGTGGCCATTTCTGTGAGAAGAACATGGAGAGGAAATATTGAGAAATGATGTGCTTAGTGTCTGGAGAATGATTTATTTGATGGTGCTGTCTACATGGACTGGGGATTAAAATCTCAGTTAAACTCTCAAAGGGTAAATGCTCTTATTCATGACCAATGCTATAACATGCAGGTTGTTATGATGTGGGGAGATGGGCCTGGAAGAATATGAGAAAATATATTCAGGGCAGGGATCCATCTGTAAGACACAGGTGGAAAAATGTCTTCTGGGATCAAGAGCTCTGTTCCCTGATACACGACATACATCTGGAATCGTTACTATCGTCACTAATACAGGTTAAAATATTTCAGGGGCCACAGCTATAAAGAAAAAAACTCCAGTCTCTGACTCTCCTTTGTAGGAGTCTGTTCTCAGGGTAGCCATGGGGGAAAGGTCTCTAACAGCCTTGAAGGCTCAAATCCACAGTGATAGCCAGGGTTCTCAAACTGCCATCGTGGGCCAGAAGTCTGCGTGCCCCGCAGATGGCCTTTGGTTTTATCAATGCTAATAATTTGACACAGCTAGAGTTATTCTTTTTCTTCCATAAAACCTGAATACCTCTTTATTTTTCCCATGAATTTTCTCTTAGTCTCCTTCACATGTTCATTATGATTTAACAATAGCATTGGAGGCATATGAAGAATTCTGGCATCACAGAAAAGGTGTAGGAAGTGCTTTCCTAACTGGCAAATACTCCAAGTTAAGGGATATTTATGCAGATCCCAGATAGGGAGAACCCATACTGTTAGTATTCCTCATTAGGCACCTTCAGATGCTGCGAGATTTAATAAGAACTTAATGGGAGAGCCATATTTCTAGACTTAGGTTACAAATAAATTCTCTCCATGGCTCGTACTCATACCTATCTTCAGAAGGAACTTCCCCCTGTACACTGGAACTCCATTAAAAACCCAGGTGTTACATTGACAGCAGGATGACAGATACTTCTTTGTAGAGCACAGAACCCTAAAAGCACAATTCTTAACATAGCCAGTTTATTTTCTTCAGCGTGAATTATAAATAACTACCACAATGAGTATTTCAGTTGCCTTCATTCTTAAATTCTGCATATGAAACAAGTGGTATGTTTTATACAAACCGAAGTTAAGAGCACAGATGCTGAAGAATCGGAACTTGTGATTCTCTGAGGTTCAGTGATGGGGAGTGTTCAGCTCCGTGGCAGTAACATGTATATTTATAAACAAGGGCTTGTTTCTCTTCCTGTTCCACCTCTCCACCCAGCTGACCCCAGAAGTGAGTTATCTTTAAGATTAGGAGCAACACGGGGCGGCGCCTGTGGCTCAAAGGAGTAGGGCGCTGGCCCCATATGCCAGAGGTGGAGGGTTCAAACCCAGCCCCCCCCAAACTGCAAAAACAAACAAACAACTGCCAAAAAGTAAATAAACAAATAAAATAAGTAAATAAATAAAGATTAGCAGCAACACCACCAATATTTGGGGTGGGGGGAAAGAAGGATTATCTTTTCCCAGGAAACAATTACTCCAGCTTTCAGACAAGGTCAGTGGCAGACAAGATCAGTAGGTTCCCTTCTGTGCTCTGCAATCTGGGTCTTCTCCAGGAGTCACAGGTTCTAGGTCTGTGCATTTAGTAGGTTACACTTGCACCTGGTGACCTGCCTGCATAAGTATCTACAAAGTTTCAACGTGTGGCTAACATTCTTTTTTATGCTTTAAAGGCTGTCATGAATCAGGCACCAGCTTTAGAATGACACTGGTTCTCATGCGGGGATAATAAAACTGTACTTCCTGTTTCTAGTTCCACCCTATTCCTGCTTGGACTTACCTGCCACCACACCAGTCTGCGGGGCTCTTCGTGTCCCCTCAGTGCCACTAGCCTCTGTGCCTTGGGCGTGTGTCCTCACAGTCTGCCTATAATCCCAGTTGGCATCCTGCTAATCTCTGTCTGTTCTTATTTTTATGTGTCTATAAGGTCTCATTTTCCTGAATAGAGTAGGAATTTTATCTTATTTTGAAATCTTCACTATGACCTGTGGCCTAACAAATGGGTGGACCCTTACAAGGAGCTCAGCAGACACCTGTGGACAGGGGTGACTTTATTTAAAGGTCATGGTCTTAAGCTAACGACCCCTGCCCAAACTCTCCATCAAAGCCTACCCAAACCTCCTCTTAAGCCCTAAATCATAGCATGGAACACACTCTAGTGTGCCCTAGAACCACCCTGGGGAAACAGAACCTAAAATTAGAAATGAGCTCATGTTCTTATAGTAAAAATGTCATAGTCTATACATGGTGGCTCATGCCTTTGTAATCTTAGCAGTCTCAGAGGCTGAAGTGGAAGGATCAGATCACTTGAGGCCGGGGGTATTCAGGAGTTGCAGACCAGCCTGAATAAGAGCACCATCCCATCTCTGCAAAAAATAAAAAATTAACCAGGTGTGCACAGATGGTGCACATCTGTACTCCCAGCTACTCTGGAGACTGAGGCAGGAGGATTGCCTGAACCCAGGAGTCTGAGGTTGCCATAAGCTCAGCTGACAGCCCAGAACTTTAGCCTGGGCAACAGAGTGAAAGTCTGTCTCAAAAAAATGTATATCATATTTGTTTGTAACCTCAGTGCCCAGCACAGTAGGCAGAACACAGAAAAAGGTGCTGAGCACATGTTGCTGGGGGACTGTACGGCACATGGAGCCACTAGATTTTAATCAATTTTCATTTGAGTGGCTACCACATTGGATAGTGCAGTTTGGCTCTGGAGTTGACATCCCAACATCCAAGGATTCCATTTCCTCTCCTTCCTTACTTCATCCAGCTATAGCCTTATCCCCTCCCCTACCACTTCACTAAGGATGTCCTCCTTAGCCCATGTCAGCTCTCCTGGGGAGAAGTGAATGGCACCAGCATTAAAGGGGCTGCCCAGATCCTAGCTGCATCCTCCACTCTTGTGTCTCCATCCCATGCCCAGCTCATAGGCAGCTACGTCATGGTTTACATTATCTGATCAGTTATCAGCCTGGTTGGGTACTCTTCTCTCAGTGTCTCTGGAAGTGTCCCCTCTTCTCTTATCTCTAACTCGCTACTGCAGATTGGGCTGGCATCACTTCAGCCCAGAATCACCACATCAGATCTCCGTCGCTCCAGGCTGAGTCTCTCCAATTCCTTCTCCATGGAACAGACAAAACAGTACTTCTAAATACAATTCTGATAATATCATGCTTCTGTTCAATCTCCTCTCTGGTATGGTCAAGATAAGGCCCAGAGGCAAGTAAAGTTAAGGTGCTTCATTCTGTCTGATGTTCAGTGATATGCCCAAGCTCATCTCCACACAACCTGACCCCAAACTCAACACACCAGTCAAAATGGATTCCAGCCCCACACACCTGCTAAAATCTGCCTCACTCCCAGGGCTCTTATGTATAGCCACTGCTGCCCACCCCATCTCCAGTCTACCTTTCCCCTCCCTGTCTGGTTCCCATTCATCTCTCAAGACTCAGCTCAGAATATCTCCTTCTGGGAATTGATCCTTTCCATGTTCTTCAAGGGTGGGTTTGCTAGTCTGCCTTCCTGTGTGCTGCACGCAACATGTATAATCTCTGTAATCTACAGCAGCACTATCACTGTCACCCTTCACCTTTCACTTGTCAGCCTACCCCAGCGCCAAAGGGAAACTCTTTTTCATCTTTGTTTCACCCATACCTCACTGACAGTAAGTATCCAAGAAGTTACTGTTGAGTATAAATGAAATAAATATAATCAATATATATATGTATATATTTAACAACAGCCTTTATTTCAATGTACTGTCATTTAATAGACTTATACTTTAATCTGATAAGCAGTAATCCCACCTTATCTATGGTTTCCCTTTCCACAGTTTCAGTTACCAGCAGTAAACCAAAACCCAAAAATATTACATGGAAAATTCTAGAAATAGACAATTCACAAGTTTTCTATTGCACTCTGTTCTGAGTAGCCTGATGAAATTTCACTCCATCCTGTTATATCCTTCCCAGGATGCAAATCACCCCCTTTGTACAAAATTTTCAGGCTTATAGACATTGTCTTCTCAAACTCCCATTAGTCACTTAGGAGCCATCTCAGAGACGGGACAGACCGTTGTGGTGTCACTGTGCTTGCATTCAAGTCACCCTTGTCTTACTTAATAATGGCCCCAAGGCAAAAAAGCACTGATGTTGGCAATTGAAATGTGCTAAAGAGAAGCTATAAGGAACTTTCTATAAGTAAAAAGATGAAAGGACTTCCTGTAACAAGACAAAAAAAAATCATATGCTGAGGTTGCTAAGACCTATGGTAAGGATGAATCTTCTACCCATGAAATAGTGCAGAAGGACAAAGAAATTTGTGCTAGTCTTGCTGTTACACCTCAAACTGTATCATCATGTGTATTTACTGGAAAAAGCATAGTATATATGGGGTTCAGTACCAGCCTTAGAACATATCCCCTGGGAATGAGGGGGGGCACTGTAAGGAATATTGACATTTCAGGGGTCAATTTTCCTGGCTGCATGATAATGTCTCTGGATACCCAGATACCAAGGATGACCTAAGTTATAGGCTGAAATGCCCGCTCCCCCCAAATTCACATGTTGAAACATTAATCCCCAGTCCCTCAGAATGTGATTGTATTTGATGACAAGGTCTTGAAAGAAATGATTAAGTTGAAATGAGGCTGTTAGGGTGTCCTTATGCTAAGGCTCTTTCACAAAGAGAGGCCCCCATGGGGGTACAGGAAGAGAAACAAGACCTCAGAAGAAACCAAACCCACTGGGACTTTGATCTTGTCTTTCCAGCCTCCAAGAAAGTGTGAGAAAACAAATTTCTGCTGCTTAAGGCACTCAGGCTGTGCTACCTCGTTATGGCAGTCCCAGAAGACTAATACAACCAATTATGAGCACTGTAATTCATGCAGGGTCTCTCTGAATCCACCTACCCAGAACCTATTTTGTGTGTACACACATATTTTCCCATTAGACACGCACACTCCACCATGTCAGTCAATAGCAACACACTCTTGTAACTGCTCAGGCTACAATCACTCTGACTCCCCCCAGCCTCCATGTCTCTCATCAATCCATTACCAAACTATGCTGGTTCTACCTACCAAATATGCCCAGATCCTGACCACTTCTAACCACCTCCACGCTGTCGCCCTGCTCCAGGCACGCTCACCTGCTGCCTGGGGACTGGCATGGGAACCTAATGGGTTTCACTATGCCTCTCCAAGTCTGTTTCAGCACAGCGTCCAAAAGGACCCTCTTAAAACTTAAGTCAGGTCATGTTACCCATCAGGACCTCCTCATCTCTCCAAGGGTGAAAGCCCAAGTCCTGCCAGTGGTCTCTGAGGTCCACGTGGCATGTCCTTCCTCTGCTTCTTTGACCTCAATCTCTCCTCTTTGCTCCTCCCTCTCCCTCACCAGCTCTGCTCCAGCACCCGCCTCCCATGTTCTTCCAGCACGGCACGCAGGCTCCTGCCCAGAGCTTGAACACCAGCTGGTCCTTGTACCTGGACACCCTCTTCGTCCAGGTATAGGAGTGACTTGCTCCCTCACTCTCTTCAAGGTCCTCTCCAAGGTCACCTTCTCCATAAAGCCCCATTGAGTGTGATATTGTTACATCCTACCCTGGGCCCCCCACCCCTTGGACAGCTGGATTTTACTCTCTGAAAGCAGCTACCCCTTCCCTGAGTTTCATCATCTTCCCCACCTAGAATGTGAGCTGCGCAAATCAGACTTTGTGTTTTCACTTACAGATCCCCAATGCCCGGGACAGTGCTTGGCACACAGTAGGTGCTCAATAATAGCTGCTGAAGATTACCCACTCTTTGACACCCGTGCAAATGCACATCTACACATCTGACTACCTGTCCCCTTAGGAAGCCAAGGCAAAGATAAATCCTTTAGCCATTATTTTTAGGGATGAAAGTTAACCTACATTCAGATGCCAACTTGTACATTTATATAATGCTTCCCTGCTGAAGAATTATCTCCACTCTCCCCTCCCCCAACTGACAACTCTAAAGAGCTTAAATTTTATCCATGAAAGCTTTTCCTTTAACATTTATGCACATTCTGCCCCAGAGACGCATCTATCATGGTAATATGCTAAAACACAACTTTGCTTTAAAAAACAGTTTCACTCCAACCAACACCCAAATGATAACATTTTACTTTCCAATAGTCGCTATCCGGGTCCAGAAACAAAAGGATGAGTTTCTTCTACTGGGCTCTTGCTTAGTCCAGATCCAGAGAGCACTGGGCGCCCCGCTTCCGTGACAGGGGGGTCCCAGGGCATGGCCCCCAGTGGAGGAAAGGGTCACCACTTGGGAGACCATGGACAAGGCTGCTCCTTGTGCACAAGGTGAGATGGTGAGCCCCGGCCTGAGAAGCTCGAACCTGATAGCAATTAACATGATGGATGGAAAGTCAATAAGAAGAATGGGTAAAATTCCAGAGAAGAAAAATCGTCAGGCTTTGGAAGACTCAACTGCTGATCAACACCAACAGGCGAGGAGCCTCCTCTAACAAACTTGCCTGCAGCTTAGGGCTTGGTGCAAGTCTGCTGTTCACAGCAGTTCTCAGCAGTTGTCAGCAGTGTCTTTTCTCTGACATATTCCTTCTACTCTATCCACCTTCCCATATGATTTCTAATTAGAAAAACACTGCGGGATCATCAAATCATTCAGCTCTCTAGTTAAAGATGACTTGGGGGTTTAGAACAGAAATACACCAGCCCTCAGCATGAAATGAGAACCCTTACATTAATCCAAAATAAAAGAAATAAAGAAAGAAAGAGAAGTTGTGCAGTGTGTACAGGTACACACAGCCTGTTCAGAAGCAACCCTGGGTTCTGGAAGAAACTAAAAGTATTTTTTCTTTAAATTATTGTATACAAGTATGTATTATTCTTTCAAACGGTTACAATGTGTTAGGACACAAATACTAAGTATGTCACTTGGATCTAGCTACTTAATAAACAGAACCATTATCACTGACACAAGTGCTATGAACAGAAGAAGTCTGAGAATCTTTGGCCAGATCTAATAATGTACATAGAAATGTCCGCTCCAATATTGGGCATATATATTCTTTCAAGCATCCAAGAACCTTTTTAGAAAATTAGGTTATGTATTAGGTCACAAAGAAGTATCCATCTAGTTCAAAATATTAATATCCCACAAATCATAATGATGTATGACCATAATATTTTAAAATTAGAAATCAATAATAAAGATGGCTTGGATGAATGGACAAAGAAAACGTGGCACAGGCCAGGCACAGTGGCTCACGCCTGTAATCCCCACAGGCCAAGGCAAGTGGATTGCCTGAGCTCACAGGTTCGAGACCAGCCTGAGCCAGAGCGAGACCCCTGTCTCTAAAAAGTAGTCAGGCATTGTGGCAGGTGCCTATAGTCCCAGCTACTTAGAATCGCTTAAGCCCAAGAGTTTGAGGTTGCTGTGAGCTAAGACACCAAGGCATTCTACCAAAGGTGACCAAATGAGACTAATTAATAAATAAATAAGAAAGAAAGAAAGAAAATGTGACATATAAACACTACAGAAGAGTATTCAGCCACAAAAAGGAATGAAATCATGTCATTTGCAGCCACACAATTGGACCTGGAGGTCATTATCTTCAGTGAAATAAGGCAGGCACAAAAAGCCAAATATCGCATGTTTTCATGAGGGAAGAGCTGAAACATTTGAAAGCATGAGGGTAGAAAATGGAAAAATAGACACAGAGCCTGGGCTGGGTGGGTGGAGGGCAGGCAAGGATGAAGTGAAGTGAGTTACTGTATCCAAACACATGGTAGGACAGAAGGAATAAATTTGATTTTGATAGCAGAGCAGGGTGACTGTGCTCGGCAAAAACGTACAGGACTCAGGTGACGGACATGCTGAATACCCCGTCCAAGCACTGCCCATTTACATACTTGTAACAATATTTCTCATACATAAATTTGCACAAATAAAAACGATGGCTTTAAATAAGAAAAAAGAGAAAGATCAAAAATTCCCATTCTAAGATGCACTGAAGCAACTGGAAATGAATACTGACATTCCCCCTAGATCCCAAATCCTCCATTTCACACACCTCCCAAGAGACACCCTCTGACCCCACTAGATTCTGTGTGTACAGAAAATAAAAACATTATCTAAGCTTTCAGTACAACCACGGATAACGGTAATATTAGCAAAGGGTTAAATGAAAATTCTAACTCTGTGATGAGAACTTCTGAAACTCTTTGCTGAAAAATGTTTAATTTTGTCTATACTAAATAGTACTTTGGAGAGGATTCTAGAAAGGGAAACAAAACTACCATTACTCAGAGAAAATCATCTACAATTCAGAATGGTAAGACTGAGTCAAGGACGGAATCTGACAAAATGCCTGGGGCTATAAAAATGCTTTCTCCAAATTCCTAGCAACAAACAACAAAAACAGTAACAATTATCACATTTATTGTACCAGACATTGCAATAAAAGCATTATGTGGATTAACCCATCTGTTATTTACAACCCCATGAGGTAGGTGTTAATAATGTCTGTTTTACAGACAGAGATACCCGAGGATCAGAGAGGTTAAGCACTCTGGATACAGGACCCCCATTCCTTAAATGGTCAGCTGACATTTTAATTCAGGCAGCCTGACTCCAAAGCCAAGTTTATGAGGAGACAGAACTGCAATGGGATTGTCTAATCAATTTTCCCTGCTCCCAAGTCGCAGCAGAATCGAAAGGTTTTTATTTTACATAGAGCAAGAATTCTTAAGTTAGTCATAACGCAGTTATGACCAAGGAAGAAAATCAGGATAATTATTAAAATAGAAACACCAAACCTACAATGAAATTAGACTTCTATTTTAAAGAAACAAATCAAAATACACAAGAGATATCAAAGAATAAGCTTGTCATATAAAATCACGGCCAAACATTTATTGAATATCTATTATAGTGGTTATTTTTATATGTTTAGATTTTAAATTTTCAGTCTCTCTCTTTAAAAAAAAAAAAAAAATAAAGCAAAAGCAAATAAACAGAAACTTACTCCTCACTCCGCCCAGCCTTCCTTTCCTCTGGTCTCAAAGTCAATATTCTCCTTCCTCCTTGCAAGCCCAGTCCTACCTGTGCTCTTGGTCCCAACTCCCTCTGTGAGTTCATCTATTCATTCAAGAAACACTTAATCAAGTGCATGTTCTTGGCCCTCTGCTTGCTCTTGAGAATACACTATGACAGGAGAAAGGGTCTCTCATCTCAACCTTGTGGGGGGATCCAGATAATTTAACAATCAGAGGACACAAATGACATGAAACAGAAGGAAATAGGGTTTTTGCACTCTCAAAAATCCCATATTGTATTTGCACTGGGTCCCTTTACAATATCAACTTTCCTTAGCCCTATTAAACACACTTGGGCGCCTCTAATTAGAAATCAAACTCAAACTCAGATCAAACCAACCAACCCCCAAACCCCCACCCCACCTCCGCAAAATCCCTCCCTCACCTTTCTACCTTTTTCTCTCTCTCTTTCTCTCTCTCTTTCTTCCTCCAGAGTAGCTGGGACCACAGGCGCCTGCCACAACGCCTGGCTATTTTTTTTGTTGCAGTTCAGCCAAGGCTGGGTTTGAACCCGTGGCCCTCAGTGTGTGGGCCTACCCACTGAGCCACAGGCGCTGCCCATCCTTCACCTTTCTTTTGGAAAACTTTTCCTTGGGAAGCCAGGCTGAGCTGGCATCTATCAGCTGTGATGACACATTTACACATATGTTCCAGCCCTGTGTGTTCTAACCCAAGACTATTTTTACAACTCACATGTCGGAAAGAGGAGCAAAACTCTGCTCCAAGTTCAGAAAATGACCAGTTGCCTCTGTGGACTAATTACCACACTGGGCCAGTTGCCTTCACAGACCATCTGTTCTCTTGACGGCCCCAAAATATTTCTAGCCACTGAGATCCTAGGATAAGAGCGAGCGACAGTTCGGAAGCCAATCCTGATCAATAGCCCTGCTCTTCCCCCTGACTTTCCGGCTCCTCCTTAAATAGCACACGGAGCACCACTAATTCAGGCATTCTAAATATACGGCACAGGATACAGACCCAGCTACAGATGGAGGCTGGAAAGGAGAGGATGTTTCTGAGGCTACACTGGTTTTCACAGACCCACTGCCAAACAGAATTTGGGAAAGAGAGAAAAAGGGAGAGACAGGCTATAGAAAAAAATGTTTAAAAAGGCACTGTTGACGGTCGGGCTTTTTCTTTCTTTTTTTTTGGAAGGGAAGGAAGAAGAGGTGTTTTGTTCTTCCCACTTGCATTTAAAATTCCTATTCATCTCCTAGGAGTGCTGAGGGAAAAGTTAGAAAGCATCGTAAGACACCACGAGGAAAGGGACTCTGACAAAACACCAGAGCCGCTGGTTCTGCCAAACTGTTGTGTTCTGGAAGCACACAAAGTCTCCTTTCGGCAGAGCAGTTTCTGGCGAGGGTAACAGTGCACCAGCTTACGGCTCTGGGCTGAGGGTCCCTCTCCAGGTTGGACAACCGAGGTCTGCCATGATGAAGGAGGGATGGAATTGGGGGTACAGGAAAGCTCTGCTCAAACTTCTCCCATGGCTGATAATGACCTTTTTAATAACCTCACCTTTCCAGGCTGCCTTTCCCAGTCTTGGTATACGGTGTAAGGATTGGTGAAGACTGAGAAGTGACCTATAATGGATACTATTTTTCTCTTCCAGATTCTCCAGGAGACCAGTCATCAGGAAGTCAGTCCACTGATCCTGAGGAGGGCCACCTTCAACCCTGTGCCTTGTCCAACTACCCAATTTTGTCACTTTTAGGAAGTAAAACACTAGTTTCTTTCTTAGTCAAGTCAATATTATTTAAGCATTTACCAGACCTCACTGTAAAGTATGACAGCAACAGATTTTCAAAACGTAGTATCTGGAAAACATCAACAACACCCATAATTTTACGACTCAGGAACAACAACAAAAAACTCTGAATACTTTGATAAAATATTTTCATTCTCTTAACTTTTTCTTTACATAGATACAAACTTTATAATTATTTTCACAATTAAAATTAATTTTTTCTCCTAGCAAGGCTTTCCCCCATGTTACATAATAGAAATCAAATAAATGATTTTTAGTTGGTGCACAGTATTCCACCATATACATGAGATATGCATAATTTTACCTGAATCCTATTGTTAAATATCTGGCTTGCTTCTAATTCTTCACTTTTTTTTTTTTTTTTTTTTGAGATGGGGGTCTCACCTTGCCACCCAGGCTGCCGTGTGGAAGGATGATCACAGCTCACTGCAGCCTCAAACTCCTGGGCTGAAGCCATCTTCTCACCTCAATTTCCTAAGTAGCTGGGATTACAGGCATGTGCCAGTAGGCCTGGTTAATTTTTTGCTATTAAACATTTCTATGATGAACATTCTGGGTATAAATATTTATGGACATTTCTGAGAATAAGCTTTCAGAAATAAAAATACTGGAGCATTTTGAAGGCTCTTGATACAAATTACTTTACAGAATGGTACCAATTTATTCTTCCATTTCTAAGAAAAAATTTTCATTTCCCCCACCCCACAATTATCATATATCATGTTTTAAGATTGTTGCAGTTTAAATACTCTACTTAAAAATTTTTTTTCTCTCTACATTTCAGGAAGGAAAAAAATGAACCCTTTTTCCTGTGAGTATTAGACACCCTATGATTTCATCATATCTTGTACCCATTTATCTTTCATGCTTTCATGATGTTTTTCAGGGTTTAAGTTTAAGCAAGAATTATGTCATGATTCACGTACATCTTTAGCCAAATAAGGCACAATCATTTTCCATTTCACTCTTAGAATTTCATGCGTGTCTCACATTGCCCAATAACTTGCAAAGGACGTCACTGATTCTGAATAAATCTGCTTACATAATTGAAGGGTAGTATGACATACTTTTACATTCCATACACTTTATATGAGGCCATAGAATTTGCAATTTTTCATGAATTCCAATGCAATTTAGTTTGTGGGTAGAGGTTACAGAGATTAATGATTTCATTAAACACAGAGGGAAGGCCAAAGTACACTCTGTGCTATTAATAAACTATATTTATTGACCATAAACATATTCATAGTTCGAGGAGGTTCAGCCATGAACTTGAAAATGAATAATGTGTTTATACTTTAGCCTTATGGGAACATGGGTAAGCAGTGAAAATCTCTCAAAAAATGGTTAGAAATTTATAGGATTTAAGTAAGAAAATAGTACTAACTATAAAGATCTGTGAAGGCTCTTGCTCAGAGAACCATGTATCCAGGGTCAAGCTGTGTTCTGGTCTCATAGCTGTACCACGTCCCCAGTTCAGCTCCTGGGCCTTTGCCACCAACCACGGCTAGTCTAGCCAGGGCATAACACTTTTGGTTATGTTATTAGGCTTGAACGTTTAGCCTCAAACTAGTGATAGGAGTGAAACTAGTGATATACACCTAGGTGTGAAACTCCTAGAATATACCTTATGAAACCCACCTGCCCTCTAATTTGAAAAATTATTTCCACATTAGAAATTCACCTTGATGATAAACCATTGACAAGATCAGAAATAATACCAGCAGGGATTATTCTCCTAGTTTTATCTGTTGGATTAATCTTATAGTGAAAATAAGATGTGGGTCTTCCTTCTTTGAGCCTCTGCCCCACCCTGCCCTGTCCAGTGTATGCCCATGTTTGTGTCCTGGGTCTCCTGGGAGAAGGTTATGATTTGGTATTTACATAAGGGAGGGAGAGGACTGACATCCATAAATACTACAGCTGCCTTGAGTTGTTCTTTGAAAAAGCCATCACATAAGTGTGTTCGTAATTGCTTCTTTGTTAAACACTCTTGAGAAAGTCTATGGAAGAACCTAGGTTAAAGTCAAAGAATTAGAATCTCCTGAACACACTTAGCCTCCCTCCCATCCCCCATCTCAAGGTAAGACCCTCCACTCAGAAGTCCTACAGTCACCAGCTGCTGGTTCTGCCAACGTTTTTTTTTTGTTTTTTTCATCCTTTTTATTGTTGTTGTTGTTGTTGAGGGCAGAGATTGTGTCTTATTCATTAAGCTATAGTTCACATTTTCTTTAGTATGTTCATAAAGTTGTGCGACCATCACTACAATCTAACTTTAGAGTCTTTCATCTTTCCCCAATAGAAAATCTGTGCCCATTAGCAGTCACTTCCCATCCCCACCCACCCACCTGAGCCCTGCGCAACCAGTAATCTATGCTCTGTCTCTATAGATTTGCCTGCCTTGGACATTTCATAGAAAGGGAATTGGGTGTTAAGTAGTCAATTACATCTGGTTTCTTTCACATAATGCATAAGGGCCCTCCATGTCGTAGCATCTATCGAGGATTTCTTTCTTTCGAGGGCTGAAGACTATTTTGCTGTATGGATAAGCCACGTTTTGCTTATTAGTTCATCCACGGAGGGATGTTTGTCTCCACCTTTTAGCTATTATGAACAATGTGACTGTGAACATTCATGTACAAGTTTTTGTGTGAGGGTATCTTTTCATTTCCCGTCCGTATCTATCAGGAGTGGAACTTCTGGGTCATCATGATTCCTCTACGTTTAACATTTGGAGCGACTGCCATGCTGTTTTCCAAACCTGCCTGGGTGCCAACTCAAATAAACCCTCCACCCTGCTATCAGAGACCAAGTCAGAAAACAACTAACCACAACATTTAAAATGGTCAATAGTTCCATGTGCCCTGGAGAATAAAACACTTGGAGTATCAAATGCATGATAAGCTTGGCCCTACCTAATTCTTCAGGGTGCTCACCCTGCCGTGCCCTCTCCTCCCACCTGAACCTTTTATACAAGTTGACACTCCAGCAGTGTCTGATGACTGAGCTTTTATATGCCTCCATGTTTTGCCCATGTTATTCCTGCTCCTAAAGCCTGCCCTTCCTCCAAACACATTGGCCTTAACCAATTCTTACTGTTTCAAATCATGTTGCAGGGCAGCCTGGGATGCACCCTCTCACCATTCCCCCCCCCCCCATGGCTAATTCTCTCTGCCCTGTACCCCAAGGTTAATGCATGACCTTGTGCTGTCTCTACCTGTGTGCTTGGGTGACCCTCCCACTGCGCTTAGGACAAGGAAGCTAACTAGTCTGAACACCTGTTATCTAACTTGGTCCATCTCCAGCACTGACAAAGCCTGGGCATGTTCAATGAATGAAGAGACCACTTAACAGCCACGTCTGTAAAAATCTCAAAGGATAAACCTCAATGCAGCCCATTACACATCTATTTCTGCATTTAACAAGCTACAAGGTTTCAAGTGGCACTTAACCTAATTACCTCCTCCCGCAATGTAATTTCCTCAGGCTCAGGCCTTCGCAATCAGTAGCTTCCCTATAAAATCCTTCAGATGAAGTCACCTCTGAGAACCATATTCTCCACACCACTGAAAGGCCAACGGAACACTCCCAGAAAGCTCTATTCCTTCCCCTTGCCTATGTCCGTGGTAAAAGCAGGAAGCTGGGGAAAGGAGGAGGGCCTGGCAGGATTTAGGCAAGAATTTGGGAATTCTTGATATTAAATCCTTTCCCAGCTCAGCTCCTACAGGTCTTGCAATGGGAATAGAGTCCTCTGGGCCGACGGTGTAGCAGACCTTCGCTCCAAATGTCTCCCTGGGTGCTGCCTTCCAATGAATGATGTTAACGGAAACAGATGGAGAGGGAGGCAGGATGCTTTACAGACCTTGTCTCTTACTTACCGTCAAAATAATCTCATCAGCACCATCCATATGCTCCCCTTCTCTAGATATATCAGATGGAGTCTGACTTAGGGCGCAGAGAAGACTTGGCTGGTGCAGTGACATTTACAGTGCGAGGAAGTACAGGACGGCGTTCTCTACTCACACATGGGTCGGGTTCTAGGATTCACTCACAAGTCACTCGGAAAGCACAGACACAACATTGTCTGTGGTGGCAAAGTGCTCAGAGCGGCCTGCCAAAACCTCTTAACCCACGATGTGCCCCTAGTACAGCATTTATAGTGTTCCATAGATCAGACCAAGCATGTAAGTGTGAAATCCATTCATGGTTCTGACTTTCAATGTCAGAATGACACCCTGCATTGGGCAATGACAGGGGCGATCCCTTCCCCACAGGACAGGCAGGAGGAGGTTGGGGATAGGGGAGCGCTGAGTCATGGGGGACCTCTCTAGGGCACAGCTTCCAGATAGTGGGGACAGGGGCAGAGAGAGGAAGGAAGCAGGTGTGACTGTCTAAAACAGAGTCCCAGAGGAAGGAGCAAGACAGGATTTGGAAGGGAGCTCGTAGCCCCAGTCTTGGCTTTATTTCCGGACTGAGGGTCTGTGCAGGGAAGTGGTGGAGGGGTGGAGCAGCAGGACACGCTCCTGCATTTGCCCTCCCCCCAAAGTCTGGAGACACAGAGGTCCAGGCTTGTGGGGGAGGGGAAATGAAGGACACAGTTGGACGGTTCAGGTGGGAACCAGATACAACCTTTTCCTCTCCCACCAGGACCCTTCAACTCTCCTAAACGAGCAAACACAGGACGCGTGTCAACATGGCAACCCGGTCCAAGAGGCTCCAGGTGGAGGAAGAAAGGAACAGAAATAGTAACCCTCTATTCTGGCCGTGAAGAAGACAGGGCTGATGCAACACCATCAGTGTGGGGCAGTATCATAAATTACCATAATGACATTAATAGTTTTACTTTTTATGATAATATGGGATTTGAGAGAAGGAATCCAAGCGCCCAGAACTTACAACATTAAAGCTCAAAAAGAAAAAAAAAAAGAATCAGGGATAAGTTAAAAAAAAAAAAAAAGGATTGAATGTATCATCACGGAACACAGATCACAGGATATGAGGTTCTCATTCCGAAGAAAACCTTCTGGTAATGGACTCTGGCTTTGAGGTGTTACGGAAACATTCCCGCTCATGAGTAAGATGATGGCAATTCAGTTCTTTTATGATAGAAAAAGTGGATACTATGTCTGTATGATAAAATGGGTCACTTCTATAGAGAGATGGAAATTATAAGAATCAAACAGAAATGGTAGAAATGAAAAATACGGTAGTGGAGATTTAAAACATGCCTTTTTTATGGGCTCATCAGTAGACTTGTCTCTCCTGAATTAGTTAAGGTGGGTCCATAAAAATTATTCAAATGAAAATATAAGGAGGTAAAAAGACTGCAAACAAAGAAACAGAACATCTGAGAGTTATGAGATAAGGGAAAGAGCTGCCGCAGGATTCCAGAAGGAGAGAGAAGGAATAGGGGAAAGAAAGACTGGACGAAACGCTGGCTCAGAATTTCTCAAGATGAATGACAGACACCACACCACAGATCCAAGAAGTTCAGCGGACTCCAAGTAGGAAAAATACAGAAACAAAACAAAACAGCACGTGGGCATAATTTAGTCAACAGTGTCGTTTTCCTAGTTTTGATGATTGTACCACAATTATGTAAAATGTCGACTTTAGGAGAAACTGGGTAAAAGGGACATAGGACCTCTCTGTGCTATTTTTGCAACTCTTCTCTAATTCTAAAATGATTCCAAAAGTCTTTAACAAGTGGTTTTAGTGTTAGGTACTATATTGAGGATGTGCCAGCAAGGCCTGGAACAGGCAAAGAAAAAATGGCTTTCTAAGGAAGCTACTCTCTACGTCCAGTTATTCCCAATACCCTGCATTTGAGCTCTGGAGTTTGAATTTTAAGTCGGCTCTATGGCCTACCCAGGAACCCAAGTACTATTTGTACTATCACCACTGAAAACAACCCTCCAATTTCAACAACTACCTTACATCGGAACAGAAAGAGCAGAGCACATGGGTAGGGAGTATTGCATACACCTGGATTTTATATAAATTTTTCTCCTAAAAGATTTTGAGCCATTTCATTATATATGAAGTATTATATTTTGGAGAAAATAACAGAAGTGTAAGCTCTGTCTCTTCCCTTCAGAAACTGACAGGACAAACTGTTCTTTTATGGTGCTCAAGGAGGAGTTTGGATTCAAGACTTTCTCCTGACTCTTTCAACTCTCGCCCCTGTTCTCATATGCTGTAATGATTCCGAAAAACGATTCAGCACCTGAGCAGTTGAAATCAATCTTTTCATGCTAAAACCTAGACACTGCCTGTCCTTCCCCTGGTTAAGCTGAATTTGTCTTAGGAATCTTCTTCCGATGGCTCTTTCTGCTCGTCTTCCCCAGGATCTCAGGCTGTTCCTTTTTTGCTTATCAAAACTTCTCCTCAAGAAAGTTTAGACAATTCACCAATGGGGTACATCTCCTGCATTTTATAAAAATTTTCCTACATCCATTCAGGACAGAGAAGAGTATATTTGCCCAGATCCTCAGAGCATGAGAAGCTCGTGAGAGTGAGGGCCTGAGATCTAAGGCACGGAGTGGAGATGGCTCACTGGTCTTGTCTATGTCACCTGCCAGCTGGGGAACCTCAGGGAAGTTACCTCACTGCTTAGAACTTTAGATTCTATATTGACAAAATGAAGATTATCAAGTGTTCACTTCACTGGTGGAAGAGAGGATTAAATAAGACAGTGCTTGTGAAATGTTGGAAACAGTGCTCGCTGCACAGATATGAGATCAGCTGCAATACACCCCAGCAACACCATCTCTGAGCACTGGGATCCCCAGGAAGCTGCGATTGTTTCAGCCCCTGGAAACTGCAGCAGTCAGGAAGGAGGAGGGCTCTATTCAGAACCCAAGAGCTCAGCTCACTGCCTCGTAGGAAGGAAGGATCTTCTAATTACAGTAAGTCTCCAGAACCAAAGAATCCCAGAGTCCTCATGAGCCACAATCAATCCTAATCCTCTGCTTATGCTGGGTTTCAGTCCTAACCCTACATCAGAATCCCACTCCAAGTCACATGCATTCTGGTGCCCACCCTCTGCTGCCCACGGCTAAGCCCCCTCATCTTCCATCGTCTTCCAACATCTTCCCTGACCATCCGCTCATTCAGCTGAAGCCAATGTTGAAGCCCAGTGTGCCAATGAACCCTTCATCATCCACAGTTTCATGTTGAAGCCCAGTGTGCCACTGAACCCTTCATCATTCACAGTTTCATATCCTGACACAGGATCCTACATGCCTCACATCTCCCCTTTCCTAAAACAACCATGGACATCCTGTACATGTGGCTAGTACCGCACACATGCATATTGATTAAGACTTAGTCCATGACCCTAACCGAGGAAAATTCTGGAGTCTGATCTAAAAACTACATACCTTTTCCTACAAGCTATGCTTCCTGCCAATGTGGCTGAGACAGGGAAAGTCGGAGCAGCAGCACCATGTGCAGGGAGGTGGCCCTCCACCTGCCTGGACAGGTAGTCTTCCAGCTTCCTCTACCTAGATCTTTTCCTGCCATGCTCCTTAAATTAGAGACAAGACTGGCTACATAGTTTGCAGTGCCCCCATGCAAAATGAAACTGTGGGGCCTTTATTAAAAAATTATTAAGAATTTCAAATTATAGCTGGGTGTTATGGCAGGCGCCTATAGTCCCAGCTACTTGGGAGGCTGAGGCAAGAGACTCACTTCAGCCCAAGAGTTTGAAGTTGCTATGAGCTGTGACGCTACAACACTCAACCGAGGGTGACATACTGAGACTGTCTCAAAAAAAAAAAAAAAAAAAAAAAGAAAGAAAAAGAAAGAATTTCAAATTATTCTGCAATAGCAGAGTATTTATTCTTCCCTGGGGCTTTTCTGGTTGCAGGGCCCCAGTGGAGTGCTTGGAGGTTGGATTCCTGTCCATTGGTACAAGGTCAAGGCTAGGGTCCTTTCCTTCTTGCCTTTACCACAAGGAAAAACTCACTCTACAAAGTGTAGCCTCAGACCATGTCTTAGCATTTAATCCTCTTATCTTTAATTTTGGTATGAAAGCATTTTTCCTTCCTTAAAAGAACTTAAAGCATCAGCAAACAAACAAGGGCATTTGAGATAGGTGATGAAATAGAAGGATGAGAAAGAGAGGGAGGGACCTGAAATCACACATGCCTGTTCCAAACTTCACACGCATGGTAGAAACCTATGTGGTCCTTCAGCACACACAGTGGAGTGAGGGGTGATCAGAATGACCATTCTGCCAAGTTCTGCCACCCTCGCCTCTCTGGACATGATGCCTGAGAACTTCGAGGCCTCACATAATAATAATTCAATCAATATAGAAAAATCAGATAGTTATCCGGGTGGTATTCTCCCTCCCCAAGTGTCATAGACAAGACCTTATAAATACTCTATTAACATCGGAATCCTCCCTTTACAGAGCAGCACCACAAAAAGTGGGTGGGTTGGCCTGGGTCACCCTGCAGAGCAGATGACAGGGCACCCCTAGAGATGGGTGCTTGGCAAAGCATAAATAAAGAAGTTGAAACAAGGCTTCACATTTTGCAGATAAGACTGCCCTAGAGGCTGGGCTGCATAGGGCCGTGAGGGAAGGTCTAGGTCAAGTCTCTTGTTGACGGATGAGGAAACTGAGTTTCACGGCATTGAAGAGTCAAAGCCACACAGCTCACTATGCTTGGTCATCATGCCACCTGCCTCATAGCCAGCTATTCTCATCTGGAAGTACACCACGGGCTTTTATTATTTCCTTAAACACAAAGACTCCTCACCTTTATTGTATTAGTTCAGGATTCAGCAATAGCCTTCATTTAGGTGAGAACTTGCTGAGAGTGCAAAACACACCTCTAAAATTTTCCAACCTAAAATTTTCCGAGGCCTGTTGCAAAATCACTCTACCTTCTGCACTACTGCAACCCCCAACACGAAATTACTCTAAGTTTATGTTTAGGAACCTCAACAAGTTATTCTAAAGATCTATTCCACCCTTCTAAGGTTCTATGGCTTGTTCTCACTCATTATCAAAGACAGATCTCAAATCAGACCTTTTCCATTTCACTAGGTGTAGATGAAGAATCATGAAAGAGGATTCAAAAGGTTCTGAAGTGTAATTCAGTCTAACCACCTCTCTGAAGCTAGAATCACGATGTATAGCCTCTTGGACGAACAGTTATCTTCATGATGGTAGAATTCTGGCAGTGGCAGAAATCCCACTTTGTTCTGAAAAATCCCCATTTTCAAAGTTACTTTTCTAGTGCCTATAATTCTACCTCCCAGAAGCTTCCTGAAACTGGTGGGATCTGCCATAATGTCCCACTTTCTGTGAATGTAACATTCCCTCCACAACCTTGTGCTATTGAGAAGAATTGTGAGAAGTGAGATAAACCGTGCTGTTTATGACAGTTAAATCTGTATAAATACACTTAAAGTGTTTATCTTTATTTACTCACATGACTAGACTTTCACCAAATTCGGGAGATACATGTGGATTGATCTGCCTTAAAATACCAGCTGTATGCTGCATGTAAAAAACAAACAAACAAACAAACAAAAAAACCACAAAACATCGGATGGTTATGATGAGAATGTGTGTAACAGAAAGTCAGCCAAACCTCAGAGCAAATCAACACAGGAACAGAGGCTGGTGCCACCACTGACTGAGAAAGACAGGCCTTGGGTATCAAGATACCGTGCTCAGAGAAGCAGACAGAAGTTTCAAAGATGAATGCAGACTGAAAATCACAAGGTCAAACATTCAAAATGGTAGGCATTGTTTTGTAATCAAGTTCTTTTGAAATTGCTTTGCATCTGGGCAGCTCTGTGTAGCATACTTTAGAAAGAGAGCACCAGGACTTTTCAAAAATGATATTTAATGATTTTTCTCTAAGAGTCATCTAGCAAGATTATGTGTGTGGAAATGCTTCACAAACTGTTAAGCCCCATAAAATGTGGTGTTGTATCACCATATTTTGAGCTCTTCCTGAGCATTCACCGTGTGCTTATGCTGCTTAATTGCCAAAAGTTCTAGACATTTTTCATATCTCATATAAATGAGTAAAAGTAAAACAATATCTTCTCACCACAGTCTTGGTCTTGCAAAAGATTTCTTTGCCTGGCTCTAGGTATATGAAAAATAAGGATATACCGAATTGGCATAAATTTATGGCTCCTACATAAAGTAGGAAAAAAGCATAAGACGAGAAAGTACCCAAAGAGAACAGGCATAACAGCAGGGGGGTCAGGGGTTGATACAACTAAAGAGAGTCTGTATTACTCCTAAGTCCACAATTTGGTGATTGCAAGACCTGGGTTATTTGGACCCAGGTATATTCCTGGACAAGATGAAGGAAAGCATATTCAGAAATGGAGAAAAGCACTAAATGCCCTTGAAGGTACATCTTCCAAATTATTAGCTGATTTCTGAACTGGTATCAGAAGGTAAGCTAATAAGAATACACTGTCTTCCAAGCAACTAGATAAGGCTTTTGTCTTCTAAAATTAGACACAGGCCAGGCAGGGTAACTCATGCCTGTAATCCCAGCACCTTGCACGGCTGACGTGGGAGGCTCACTTGAAGCTAAGAGTTTGAGGTCAGTTTAGAGAACCTAGTGAGACTCCCATCTCCACAAAAAATTTTAAAAAGCTGGGCATGGTGGCATGTGCCTATAGTCCCAGCTAATCAGGAGGTTGAGTCAGGAGGATCTTGAAACCAGGAGTTTGAGACTGCAGTGAGCTGTGATACTGCCACTGCACTCCAGCTTGGACAATGAAGTGAGACCCTATCTCTCTAAAAAAAAATAATAATAATAACAAAATAAAATAAGACACAAACACAAATTTATAGTAGGCTGCCCTATGCCTGTGAACAAAACTGAATCATTCGTCTCCCTAGTTTCCAAGTGCTCTGAGAATCTGTACAATACAAGGCGGAGGTTAAGGGCACGTGCTCTGTTAGACTTCCTGAGTTCAATTCTTGGCTCCACCTCTTGCTAGCTGAGCAACTTTAGGTATTTACTTAATTAATCTATACCTCCATTTCTTCATGCCCTCATGGAGTCATCATAAAAAAGAAATTAGTGGGAATGAAGGAGTGGGGAGAAGGGAGGAGAGAGAGGATGGGGGTGGCACACCTCTTAGGGGCAGGACAAAATTATAAGAGGGGCTTTATCTAACAAATGCAATCTAATTCTTTGTACCCTCAACAAATCCCACACAATAAAAAATATAGAACATTGTTATATGTAATAATTAAGAACATAGTCTCGGAAAACAGACAGCCTGAGCTTAAATTCCAGTTAAGTCTCAGTGCAAGATTGTGTTAGTGAGGTCCAACGTTAGATGGAATAGTAATAGTATCTCACCTCAATGGGTTGTTTTAAAACTTAAATAAATTGATCTGTATAAATGACTTAGTATAATCGCTGACATACAGTAAAATTCATTAAATGTTGTCTATTGCTTTTATTACTTTAAATTTTTTAAATTTCAGATTAATGTGATGGTACAAACAATGTTTGCATTTGTTAGGTAGAACCTCTGCTGTACTTACTTAAATTATAAATTTGTTAGGTAGAATCTCTGCTATATTTACTTTAAATTATAAATTCAAAATAATGTAAGTTAGGGGCGGCACCTGTGGATCAAAGGAGTAGGGCGCCGGCCTCATATGCCAGAGGTGGTGGGTTCAAGCCCAGCCCTGGCAAAAACAAACAAACAAACAAAAAAACAACTGCAAAATAAATAAATAAAAATAAAAAATAAAAATCCATGCTATACCTTTGCTATCTGTGGCTCACAGAAAACTTTCCAGCAACCATCCCAGAGCCAGCTGCCAATAAACTGAAATGTATTCTTTACGGACATTTTTATTCTCCCAGGCTGGAATGCAGGTGCCCTAGTCACAGCTCACTCCAACCTTGCATTCCCGGTGCCTGGACGCCCAGACACCCCTTTTCTCCCCCTCGCCCCGCACTGCACCGACACACCAACCTTCTATGAAGTCGGAGGCCGTGTAGGGACGCGGGTTGGGGCCGCCCTCGGCGGGGCTGTTCAGGGTCTCCAGGGCCGACTCGATGGCTTCCACCAACTCGTCCCGCCTGTCCCTCCTGGCCGGCTTCTCCTCGGGGTGGCGGGTCAGCCCGGTCTCCAGCTGGTACACCTTCTGCAGGGTGAAGCTGTCGAAAGGCACCGCGGCGTACTCGGTGGCCAGCTTGACCCCGCTGTGCACCTCGGCCCTGTCCACCTGAGCGTGCAGGAAGGCCAGGAGGTCCGCTGGGCTTTTCTCCGGGGGGCCGCGGTCCAGCCGCAGGCCGGCGGGGTCGCTGGCCGGGCCCTGCCCGGTCCGGAGCTGCTGGCCCCTCTCTTGCAGCTCCTCCTTGAGCTGCGCGATCTGCCGCTTCAGGCTGCTCACGTAGTCGCGGTGCTGCTCCTCCCACTCCTGCAGGGCGGCCTGGTACCCCTCCTTCCCCGTGGGGCCGTGGGCCCTGGGCAGCGCCGGCTGCTCCTCGTCGCCCCTGGGCGTGCAGGCCAACATGTAGAGCACGGAGACGGCGCAGCAGAGCAGCACCAGCAAAATCACCAGCCGGGAGACCCACGCGAGCAGCCCCCGGCGAAGCATCCTCATTCAGGAATCGGCCATGCGTCCAGCACCGGTGGCATCTCCAAATGCCCGCGCCCAAGGGCTCCCGGGCTAGACGGCAGGACGCGTGCGTTCGGGGCCCCCGGAGCTGCTTGCATCCATCTCCTTCTAGAACGTGTCCTGCCCCTGGGGGTCCACCTGCCCCTGGGGGTCCACCACTACTCAGAACAGCTTCCCTACTTGGAAAGGCTGATCTCGCAGGTGGAAGCCAAGGGTAAGTGAAACCTCCTGGTTTTCTTGTTCATTCTCACCACGGCCTTCCTGACGGGCAGCTGAGCACAAGGGGGGACCTGGGAGGAGACACAAATGACATCAGCGCTTAATCAAATGAGGAACACCCTTAGGTCCCTGCCTCAATCAATAACCTATAGGCCTCCTGGGAGGTTTCTGGAAAATGCTTAGAATACATGAGTCAGTGGGATCCCATGTGGAGAAAAGGGAACTCTTCTGCACTGCTGGTGGGAATGCAAGCTAATACGTTTGTTTTGGAAAGAAGTTTGGAGAACACTCAGGGATCTAAAAATGGACATGCTGTTGGATCCTGCAATTCCTCTACTAAGTGTATATCCAAAAGACCAAAAATCAGTTTGCAAAAAAGATATTTGCACCAGATTGTTCATTGCAGCTCAATTCGTAATAGCCAAGTCATGGAGGAAGCCCAAGTGCCCATCAACCCATGAATGGATTAATAAATTGTGGTATATGTATACCATGGAATACTATGCAGTCTTAAAAAAGATGGAGTCTTTACAATTCTTTTATGTTTACGAGGAGGGACCTGGAACATATTCTCCTGAGTAAAGTATCTCAAGAATGGAGGAAAAGTATCCAATGTACTCAGTACTTCTATGAAAACATACTTGTATTTACTCACACTTTCTTATGAAAGAGAACACAACTATAGCCCAGAATGAAGGAGAGAAATGGAGAGGGATGGGAGGGGAGGGGGGAAGTTTGACAGAGGGAGGGTAAAAAGCAGGACCACACCTATGGAGCATATGACAAGGGTACAAGTCAAACCTGTCAAGTGTAGAACATAAATGTCTTAGCACAATAATCAAGTAAATGAGGTGAAAGCTGTGTTGATTGGTTTGATGTAACCATGTCAGACTGTATTAAAAAAAAAAAATCAACACATTGTACCCCACATATGCATAAATGTATATTCATGATCTAGGTGTATTTGACTTAATGAAAAAAAATTTTTGTAAACCACACAAAAGTGTGTGCATACCTGGAACAAAGGGCACAGGAAACAGCCCAGAAAGAAATATGGCAAATGTGAACCATAATTAATTCTCTTTGAGTTTTCTCAAAAAACTCACTCTTAATCCTTCCACCCAAAGAGAATTAATTATGGTTCACATTTGCCATATTTCTATATCACCTAACCCCAGTAAGAGTAGCCCACATGACAAAATCCCAAAACCAGAGATGTTGGCGTGGATGTGGAGGAAAGGGCACACTTCTACACTGCTGGTGGGAATGCCCACTAATACGTCCCTTCTGGAAGGATGTTTGGAGAATACTTA
>CAUYPK010043766.1:0-11313 GCA_963574355.1 Loris lydekkerianus
AAAGTACCAAAGTCCATGAATGGATCAATAAATTGTGGCATATGTACACCATGGAATATTATGCAGCTCTAAAGAATGATGGAGACTTTACCTCTTTCATGTTTACGTGGATGGAGCTGGAACATGTTCTTCTTAGTAAAGTATCTCAAGAATGGAAGAAAAGGTATCCAATGTATTCAGCCCTACTATGAAACTAATTTATGGCTTTCATAGGAAAGCTATAACCCAGTTATAACCTAAGAATATGGGGAAGGGGGGGAGGGGGGAGGTTGGGCAGAGGGAGGGTGATTGGTGGGATTACATCAGCAGTGCATCTTACAAGGGTACATGTGAAACTTAGTGAATGCAGAATATGATTGTCTTAACACAATAACTAAGAAAATGCCAGGAATGCTATGTTAACCAGTGTGATGAAAATGTGTCGAACTGTTTATAAAACCAGTGCATGTTGCCAATGAAAAAAAATAATAATAAAATACCAATGTCATCTTTCACTGATCTAGGAAAAACAGTTAACACTCTTTGGACCAGAAAAGACCTCGAATAACCAAGGTACCCTTAAGCAATAGGAATAAATTGGGAGGCATCACTTTTACCAGACTCCAAGCTATAGCTATACTACAAGGCTATAACAAGTACAACAGCATGGTTCCTTCTCAAAAACAGAGACACAGACTTATGGACCAGATCAGAGAACCCAGATCCAAAAACCATCCTCATACAAATCAGATAAAAATACACACTAGGGAAAAGAATGCCTATTCAATAAAAGATAGCCACATGTAGAAGACTGAAACAGGACACAAACCTCTCACTACTCACAAAAATTACTTCACAATGGACAACAGACTAAAACCTAAGGCATGAAGCTATAAGAAGTCTAAAATAAAATGTTAAAAAAACTCTTTTTTTTTTTTTTTTTAGAGACACAGTCTCACTTTGTCATCCTTGGTAGAGTGCTGTGCCATGGCACCACACAGCTCACAGCAACCTCCAGCTATTGAGCTTAGGCAATTCCCTTGCCTCAGCCTCCCAAGTAGCTGGGACTATAGGAGCCCGCCACAATGCCCGGCTATTTTTTTGTTGCAGTTTGGCCAGGGCTGGGTTTGAACCCTCCACCCTCGGTATATGGGGCCGGCGCCCTGCCCACTGAGCCACAGGTGCCGCCTGGAAAAACTCTTATTATAGATACTATCCTAAACACAGAATTCATGAAGAAAACCCCAAAAGCAATCAAGGCAACACCAAAAATTTGACTGACATTTGATTAAGTTAAAAGGTTTCTGTACAGCCAAGGAAACAATCAATAGAGTGAAGAGATAACCTACAGAACAGGAGAAAACACCTATATGCTACACATCTGATAAAGGACCGATAAATCTCTAAATTTAGAATCTCTAAAGAACTCAAACAAACTCAGCAAGGAAAAAAAACATAATTAAACCACCCAGTAAAAAATTAGTGGATAAAAGATATGAACAGAGGCTTTTCCATCTTATTTATTTATTTATTTTTTTGAGACAGAGTCTCACTATGTCACCCTGGGTAGTGTGTCAGGACCCACAGCTCACAGCAACCTCAAACTCTTGGGCTTAAGTATTCTTTTGCCTTAGCTTCCCAAGTAGCTGGAACTACAGGTGCCCACCACAATGCCTGACTATTTTTTTGTTGTAGTTGTCATTGTTATTTAGCTGGCCCGGGCCGCGTTCAAACCTGCCACCCTCGGTGCATGTGGCCGGCTGTGTTACAGGCTCTAAGCCAGCAGAGGCTTTTCGAAAGACAGAATAATGGACAATAAAAATATGAGAAAATACTCAATAGCTCTCATCATTAGGGAAATGCAAATTAAAACCACAATGAGATAACACCTAACTCCAGTGAGAATAGTGTTTATCAGAAAGTCCCAAACAACAGATGCTAGCATGGATATGAGAAAAAGGAACACTTATACACTGCTGGTGGGACTACAAACTAGTAAACTTCTGTGGAAAATAGAAGAACTAAAAGTAGAACTACCATTTGATTCAGCAATCCCACTATTTACCCAAAAGAAAAAAATCCCTTTATCAGAAAGACATGTGCTCTTGAATGTTTACTGCAGCACAATTTACAATCATAAAGATGTTGGAATCTACCCAAGTGCCCATCAAAACATGACCGAATCCAGCCTGTCTTTAAAAATAGCCAGGTGTTGTGGCAGGCACCTATAGTCCCTGCTATCTGGTAGGCTGAGGCAAGAGAATCACTTGAGTCCAAGAGTTTGAGGTTGCAGAGAGCTAAGATGCCAGGGCACGCTACTGAGAGTGACCAGATGAGACTCTGTCTCAAAAAAAAGAAAAAAATACACGGGTGAACTAATAAAATGTGGTGTATGTATACTATGAAGTACTGTTCAGTCATTTAAAAAAAGGTGAACTAATACCTTTTCTAACAACCTGGATGGAAACATAGACCATTCTTCTAAGCAAAGTATCGTAAGAATGGAAAAACAAACACCACACGACTCACTATTAAACTGGAACTAATCAATCAACACTCATGTGCACACATGGTAGTAAAACTCAACAGAAACCAAGCAGGTGGGAGGGGGTAGAAGGGGAGGAGTAAATTCACACCTAATGGCTATAATGCACGCTATGTTGATGATAAGCACACATCATTCTGAGTTAAACTGAACAAAAGCAAACCATGTAACCAAAATGTTTATATACCCATAGTGTGTGTGTGTGTGTGTGTATATATATATATTTATTTTATTATTATTATTTTTTTAGACAGTCTTACTCTGTCGCCCTGGGTAGAGTGCTGTGATATCATAGCTCACAGCAACCTCAAACTCCTGGACTCAAGCAATCTTCCTGCCTCAGCCTCCAGAGTAGCTGGGACTACCAGCATGTGCCACCACACATGGCTAATTTTTCTATTTTTAGTAGAGATGGGGTCTTGTTCTTGCTCAGGCTGGTCTCAAACTCACTGCTGAGCTCAAGCAATGTACCTGCCTCTGTCTACCAGAGTGCTAGGATTACAGACATTAATCATTGCATCCTGGTCCCATAGTATTCTTAAATTAAAAAAAAAAAAAATTATATGTGAGGATGTAGGTCATATGCAAATACTTTGCTGCCATTTTATATAGGAACTTGAGCACCCTCAGATTTTGGTACCCTCAAGTGGTTCGGTCCAGAAACCAATCCTCTGTGGACAACAAGGAATGACTGTATATATTTTTTATGAATAAATGCAAATATTTCTGTAGATGAGTCTGGGAAATAGATAGCTCAAGAAATCTATATCAAGTTATATGGCTCTCACTCAGGATATTTTCAGTATTTATAAGTTTTGCTGATCTTACAGACGAATAACTATAAATTACTTTTCAATCTGTACTTTAACTGACAGTACATACTATATTTCTGTAGCAGTTTATAATCTTTCTCAAATTCTAGTTCAAGGGGTAAAAATATCCACTGTAATGCAAACATCAGAGATCAATTCACTATGAACTGCTAAATGATGCTCAAGTCATGATCCTCTAAGCAACCACTACTGTGTCCAAAGACATCTTCCGAATTAATGGTGTGTCCAGGGATTAAAATGTCTACATGTTTATGATATTTCCAATAGTATTTGAGAATGGAACCCATAACTCATTGATGGGTGAGTGAAGAAAAAGCAAACAGTATCTTGTTTCCTCTTGCTGACACATAACTCTAATACAAAACTAAGACTACACCTATGTTTCCTTTTTTTTGAGACAGAGTCTCACTTTGTCGCCCTGGATAGAGTGCCATGGTGTCACAGCCCATAGCAACCTCAAACTTTTGGGCTCAAGTGATTCTCCTACCTCAGCCTCCCAAGTAGCTGGGACTATAGGCACCTGCCACAATGCCTGGCTATTTTTTTAGAGACAGGGTCTTGCTCATCCTCAGGCTAGTCTCAAACCTGTCAGCTCAGGCAATCCACCTGCCTTGGCCTCCCAGAGTTTTGGCATAGGCATGAGCCACCATGCCTGGCCTCTTACACCTACTTTTCTCCATTAACTTAAGTCAAATGGAACAAAGTGACATTGTGATTTAATGTCTTACAATGAGAAGCACTTTCTGTGTGCAAAAGATAAAAAAATACATATCATGGACTACTAAGCATAAGCCATATTCACCAACAAATGGAAGATCTGCAGTCTTTTACTCTTTTATCCCCTCTGATGACCCTTTACTTACCCGTTGGTTGTGAGGATTTTCAGGTTCCTGCCAACCACCACTAGCTACAAAATAAAGGAACATTAAACAGTACTTTTATAATTTGATAATCTTATTTTCATAAAAACAAGTCATCTGTAGGCCATAAAATGATACTTAACATAAATCACAGAATTTATAAGAAAAATCCTAGAAGTTACATAACCAGAATGTTCAAAATAAAAATTTTTCTTTAAATATAATAATGTTGTTAGTGATAACCTCCACCACTACCTCTGATACATAGCCTCTATGCCAGGCATGAATTTTATTACATTTCCTTTTATTCTCGTGATAACCTCTGAGGTAAGGACTCTTCTTAGTTTCATTTTATAGTGAGGAAACTGAGGCTCAGGGCCATTAAATAACTTGCTTGAAGTCACACAGATAGTAAGTGCTAGAGGCAGGATTCAAACTTAAGCATGCAATCTGACTCTACAGACCCTGCTCTCATCTGTTAACACTGCAATTTATGTCTTCTATGACCTTGGTTTAGAGAAGAATTTCTTACATAAGAAATACACTGCTCAAATGATAAAGGAAAAGATTACTCAAGAAAGCTGAAGTAAAACTATAATGAATACTTTCAGCAAATGGTACTGTAACAATGGGATAACCACATACCAAAAAAGCTCAAAACTTCAACTCTTTCCTCACAACATATACAAAACCTACCTTGACATGGACAATAGATTTAAATGTAAGAGCTAAAACTACAGCATCTCTAGAAAGACACACAGGAGTTATAAATCTTAGTGCTACTGAGTTAGGCTAAAGAAACTGCTGAAATAGCATTCATTAGTACAATATTCATATTTTGAAATTTGCCTTAGTTAAGACAATTCCAAAAAATAAAAAATTAAGTGAAAGAAATGTTTCAGTCGGAATATTTTAAAAAGTCTGAATGCTTTATCTAATAGCTTCTTTACAACTGGTAATTTATTCTAAATAGCAATTTGGGAGACACAATGATCTCATTGTAAGTTTTTGTCGGTATATTACAAACAAGCACTTATAAATAAACAAACTGTTCTATCTAAAGTGGTTTCAGGACTTCCCAGACACCAATGACATCATGGAAGAAATGAAATTATCTGTACTCTTTAAGAGTTCCTGATATTCAATCGACACTGTCAAGATATCTCACAGGACACAGATTTCTAGAAGCTAGCACAAGTTTTTAAGTTCTGAAATATAAATTCTCCAATCTTAATGACTCATAATCCAAACAGCATAAAATATTCATTTACAGAGTAATAAACTGAGAAATCTATTTGGATTTCTGGGCTTTGTTCTTTTACTTGATAAAAAAAAGATAAAATAGAAACATGCAAAAATGTACTTTAACTCACTGAGGCCTATAATGTGACACTTTGATGTTATTATTTTTATTTTTTTTGAGACAGAGTCTTTCTTTGTTGCCCTCCGTACAGTGCAATGGCATCACAGCTCACAGCAACCTCAAACTCTTAGGCTTAAGAGGTTCTTTTGCCTCAGCCTCCCAAGTAGCGGGGACTACAGGCACCTTCCACAACGCCCGCCCGCTATTTTTTGAGATGAGGTCTTGCTCCGGCTCAAGCTGGTCTCAAACTCGTGAGCTCAGGCAATCCTCCTGCCTCGGCCTCCCAGTGCTAGGATTACAGACATGAACCATTGAGCCCAGCCTCTGATGTTTTGTTTTGTTTTAATTATTTATGTATTTATTTATTTTTATTTTTTGGGATTCATTGAGGGTACAAGAAACCACGTTACACTGATTGATTTGTTAGGCAAAGTCCCTCTTCTGATGTTGTTTTTAACATTTAACTTATATTCTTTGACAAATTCTAATTTGTGGAACATTGACATTAAAACATATACATAGAAGTATTTACTGGTAATCAGATATACTTGTTTAATTTTTTGTTTCTGAAAAGAGTACATGTTTTATCAACTCAATGTGCAAAGTTAGAAACTAATCAAGAGCTCAAGCACACTAAACCAAAGAGCAAAATCAGTAGAATCAGATTTTTTTTTTTAAAATAGGGTTGAATCTAAAAAAACTTCACAAATATTTATTACTAGATTTTCAAAGAATTTATAAAAAGGTTTAAGCTAACATTCATCTTCATTTTAGTTATTGTCAGATGACATACAGTGAATTTGTTATGGCCTTCCCCATTTATTACTTAGCCATATAGAAATCCAAAAATAAGAATTTTTACAAGTTTAGAAAACTAAACAGAAAATTTCAGATAAAAAAACACAATGGGGGCTTGGCCCCCATAGCTCAGTGAGGAGGATGCCAGTCACATACACCGAGGCTACTGGGTTTGAGCCCAGCCTGGCCCTGCTAAACAACAATGACAACTGCAACCAAAAAATAGCCGGGTGTTGTGGTGGGCACCGGTAGTCCCAGCTACTTGAGAGGCTAAGGCAAGAGAATCGCTTAAGCCCAAGAGTTGGAGGTTGCTCTGAGCTCTGATGCCACAGCACTCTTATAGAGGGCAGCAAGGTGAGACTCTGTCTCAAAAAAAAAAAACAAAAGCTCAATGGGGGCTTGGTGCCCATACTCAGTGATTAGGGCACCGGCCACATGGAGCGGGGCTAGTGGGTTTGAACCGACCCGGACCTGCTATAATAACAACAAAAGAGCCAGGAGTTGTGGTGGGTGCCCATAGTCCTTGTTACTTGTGAGGCTAAGGCAAGAGAATCGCTTAAGCGCAACAGCTGGAGGTTGCTGTGAGCTATGACACCATGAGCACTCTACCGAGGGTGACATAGTAAGACTCTGTCTCAAAACAACAACAACAACAACAAAAACAAAAAAAAAAAAACCCACAATGGGGATTTATTGACATTATTTATATAAAACATAAAAACTCCTCAAGATTTTGAACTGACTGTATAGACAGTGTTTCTAATCTCTGGTGTTAACTATGCAGTATAGGATCTATAAAATAAAAGGAAGTTTTTTGATAAAGAAAGTGCAAAAAAAAAAAAAGTGCAATCTCTGCTCTGAAATGGTCAAATGATGGAGAGATAAATAATGCCTTAAACACCCAAATTTTTCTATTTTGCTGATCAACATTTTACATGCATCTCCATATATGTGTGTGTGTAAATATATATCTTTGCTGGGCAGAAGGATAAAAGCAATTTAAAACTTTAGCCAGGTAAAGTGGCTCACATCTATAATCTCAGTACTGTGGGAGGCTGAAGCATGAAGACTGTTTTGAGTTCAGGAGTTTGAGACTTGTCTAAGTGAGAATGAGACCCCGAGACCCTAACTCATTAAAAAAAAATGAAAAACCCAGTCGGGTGCCATGCTGAGCACCTGTAATTCCAGTGGCTTTGGAGGCTAAGGCAGTAGGATGCCCATAGCCCGAGTCTTGAGGTTGTAGTGAGTATGACATCACTACACTCTGCTCAGATCATAAGGTTGGACTCTGTCTCAACAACAACAACAACAAAAAAGGCAACTGCAATTTAAAACTTTAACAGATACTGTCAAATTGCTCAAGATGATAGGGTATAAAAGAGCTATATTTTCCCATGTTCTAGCCAACACCTCATATGTCTATCTCAGATTTTAAAAATTTTGCAAAATAGAGACAAAGTTTTAATTTGCATTTCAATGATTAGTGAAGTTGAGCACATTATTTCTGCATATTTATTGATCATTCTAATCTCTACTATGAGAGCTGCTATTCATATCCTTTGTTTTTCCGAGTCTCTTTTTTAATTAATTTGTAAAGGTTCTTCATTTTTGGCAATTTATCTTTAGTATGTCATACATGATTCAACTATTTTTCTTAGTTTGCTACTTTTATCTTTTAATTCTGCCCATGGTGCTTTGACATCAGGAATGTTTGTTTATGAAAGTGCATTCTAATTTTGATTTTAAGAAAAGTATCAAATATTTATTTATTTTTGGAGACAGACTCTCACTATGTCACGCTCAGTAGCGTGCCATGGTGTCACAGCTCATAGCAACCTCAAACGCTTGGGCTTAAGTGATTGTCTTGCCTCAGCCTCCCAAGTAGCTAGGGCTACAGGTGCCTGCCACAATATCCCCCTCCACCACAAAGAGGAGGCAGAGGCAGTTATTATTGTTGTTTGGCAGGCCCAGGCAGGGTTCGAACCTACCAGCCCTGGTGTATGTGACTGGTGCCCTAGCCATGAGCTACAGGAGCTGAGCCAGTATGAGATACTTAAAACCTTTTTTTTTTTTTTTTTGAGACAGAGTTTATGTCGCCCTTGGTAGAGTGCCGTGACATTAAAGCTCACAGCAACCTCCAACTCTTGAGCTTAAGCGATTCTCTTGCCTCAGCCCCCCAAGTAGCTGGGACTATAGGTGCTCGCCACAGCGCCAGGCTATTTTTTGGTTACAGTCATCATTGTTGTTTGGCAGTCCCAGGCTGATTCACACCCACCAGCTCCAGTGCATGTAGCTGGTGCCCTAGCCGCTGAACTACAGGTGCCGAGCCTTTAAAAGCTATTTTACCAACTCTAAGAAAACTAAATAGTATTAACCAGTTTCACATGAAACATGATGGTTTATAAAGGTGAGAATATGAGATCATAGAGGATTTAATGACAAAATATTCTAAATTTAGCTCCCAATAGGTTTCAGAAATAATAATCTATGGGCAACTGCAGCCCTGCCAGTTGCACAAAATCTCATGCTGACTGCCTCACTCACCAACAGATTTGTCTGCCATGCCCACATCTCTAGATGTCCAGCGACAAAATCCGCAGGCCAGGTAATAGGCTTTCTTCATGGTGGTCTTGGCTGGGTCATCTGGAAGCTGTGTAGAGATACTTGTTGCCCGGGTGGACAGGGTATGCATACAGCCGGGACAGTCAAAGCAGTTGGCACATCTGTTACATGACAAACACAATCACTCATTCATTTGAAGAATATTTATCAATCACTTTCCATATGCCAGACATTTTTCTAGGCATTAGGAATTCAAGAGAGTACACATATAAGGAGCATCTCTAAAGAAAAAAGAAATAAAGCTCTTGAAGAATTAGAGCCTGACCCAATACTATTCCTAAGAGGGAATCACTATTAATAGGGGGTGCTTACTATTCCAGACACATTTTATGCTTATACAGATCACAAAGATTTCTGAAGAAAAGAAAAATGTTGTAGCTTATGCCTTTAGAGAACAGACCAATTGTGCAATAGAAAACTGAGTTAATGATACAAGAAGCAGCAAAGTTAAATCTGGAAAATAACTGCTTGATTGCTGTGCCAGAGAGCTGAAACAGATACCAAACAATGCTAGCAAACTGGAATGGTTCAGAAGTGGTACATTTTCAGAGCTTTCTATTCTCTCATTAGATGCTACTCTTCCTAGTGCTCAGCCAAGGTTTCCTCATTAGGAGTCTCTTTGTCCTGCTGCTTTTAAGACTTCCAGATATCAAGTGTCCTATGGTCCTGTACCTGCCTTGAAGTTCTGTTCTATAATTTCCATTACCTGTGATATTTTGCCATTTGGGTATCATCCTTAAATGAAGATAGTAAGAGTCCCCATCTCACAATGATACTTTGAGGATTAAATGATAAAAATTAATTTGTGGAAAGCATACAAACTAATATCTGATTATCAGGAGCTATTTCTCAGGGCAGGAAAAGACAAGTTAACAGTGGTTCACATTCATCAAAGTATAGCGGTATGACTGGTAGCGAAAGGACTTTTTCACCAAGCTAAAAACTAAACAGCATCTAGCAGGAATAAGCAAACCTAGCAGCCAAACTTGGTTTCTAATACCATTTTCCAGTAAAAGGAACCAAGAAAGGTTCTTTGGAGAAATGAGTAATTCTAAGACTGAGGGAGAAAATATATAAGATGAGTCCATAGTATCTTGTTGTATTGGTAAGAAAAGGATCAAACTAAGGAAGAGAAACCCCCTCCCCATAATGAAGGGGATATGACAAAGGGATACAGAAGTCAATTTAAAGAGCTCCCACTGGCCAAAGCTAGAATAATTTGAACAAAAAGAAAAGTAGTATGGGATTATAACCCAAAGTATACATTAATCCACGATCCCATAGTCCTATATAAACGATTAAATAAAAAAAAAAGGAGGCAGAGGCAGATCTTCCATGTAAAAGAATTCCAATAATTCATGTGGACAGTCCTCAAGAAGTGGGGAGCATACCTCCCCATTCTTTAAGTTAAGGCTATGACAGTGGTTCCCCTTCCAAAGAGTATAGTGCAAAGAAAGGAAAGACAAAAAAAGCAGTAATTTTATAGTACAGGAATAAAACAAATACTTCAATCTAGGTAATCAATAAGTACATTAATAATATTTACCCTTGATATGATAAAAGATGGCACTTCACCTCTGTGGTTCTCCTCTCCCAAACACATTCCCCTGGTTTGAGGAGAAAAACATCACACAACTCCTAACTAAGGGACAATCTATAAAATATTTTATTAGTACTCCTCAAAACTTTGGAGACCATCAAAACAAAGGAAATTTTAAGAAACTGTCATACTCAAGAGGAGCCTGAGAAGACATGACTACTAAATATAATGTAGTATAATGAATAGAATCCCCAAACAGAAAAAAGGATATTAAGGAAAAACTAAGGAAGTCTGAATGAAATGTAGAGTTTAGGGCACCTGGGAGGCCACCAGCTTCCTCTGGACCTCGAAATAAATAAAATAAAACAAAACTGTTCTATTTGTTTGGCAATGGTGATGCTAATAAACAAAACAAGAGGGTTAATTTTATGTTTTTTAAACAGCTATTTAAAAATACCTAAGAAAGGCTGGGCATAGTGGCTCACTACTGTAATCCTAGGATTCCGGGAAGCAGAGGCAGGTAGTTCAAGACCAGGGTGAGCAAGAGCAAGACCCTGTCTCTAAAAACTAGCTGGGCATTGTGGCAGGCACTTGTAGTCCCAGCTACTCAGGAGGCTGAGGCAAGAGGATCTCTTGAGCCCAAGAGTTTAAAGGTGCTGTGAGCTATGACACCACAGCACTCTACCCAGGGTGACAAAGTGAGACTCTATCTCACATACACACACACACACACACACACACACAAAGACCTACAAAAAGTGAAAAAAAAAAAA
>CAUYPK010043768.1:0-10444 GCA_963574355.1 Loris lydekkerianus
TAAATGTCTTAACACAATAACTAAGAAAATGCCAGGAAGGCTATGTTAACCAGTGTGATGAAAATATGTCAAATGGTCTATAAAACCAGTGTATGGTGCCCCATGATTGCATTAATGTACACAGCTATGATTTAATAATAAATAAAAAAAGAAGAAGAAAAAAAAATCATCCATAATGTATCTGCAGAAATCATCATTTACAAGTAGATGTTTAGACCTCCCAGAATTTTAAGTAAGCATATGTAAGGGGATGTATTGCACGGCAGGAGACCCCTGAAGTAACAGTGGTCCTGCCCAGGATTTCCTTATACTCCTGTGCTCTCTCTTCTCTCCAACCCTTGGAGGCAGCAACCAAGCCATCCAGTGCTCACTGTTTCAGGAAAGAGATGTGATAACAGAAAGTCCTGTAGTTTCTGAGTTTCCAGGGGGCATAAAAAGGACCAAGGTGGGCTGGACATAGGGTTCACGCCTGTAATCCCAGCACTCTGGGAAGCCAAGGTGAGTAGATCACCTAAGTTCAGGAGCTCAAGACCAACCTGAGAAAAAGTGAGACACCTCCCTCCACCTTCTCTACTAGAAAGTAGGAAAACTAACCAGGCATCGTGGCAGGCACCTGTAGTGCCAGCTACTCCGGAGGCTGAGGCACGAGGATTGCTGGGACCCGGGAGATTGAGATTGCTGTGACGCCCTGGTGCTTTATCCAGGATAACAGAGTGAGACTCTGTCTCAAAAAGGAAAGAAAGGATGAAGATGATCCCCAGATGATAGATTTGAAAGAATGCCCAGGGAACAAGTGCCCGAGTCTAGGTAAAGTTCTCCTAGGGTGGGAGGAGGAAGAGCACCATGGGAAGCAAGGGGCCCTTGGGTGTTGCTGGGCCCCAGGAGAAGGGCCTTCACCCCACTCCAGGCCAGGGCCAACCTCCTAATGGAATCTGACAACAGCGACTTCCTCGGCCTGTTTATCCACGTAACGCCAAAGGAGGGGACCCCAGCCCCAAAGGAGGAGAAGCCGCCAGGTCATCTGGGTGGTGTGGCATTGGCCCCGCTGGGGACAGAAGCAGTGGCAGGGTCCCAAGGGCCTGAGGGTGGCACCAGGAATGGTATGAAATACTGGAGCTGATGTTTGGCCCAGAGCTTCCAATGGGGACTTGCTTCTCGGTGACCTGTGTGGACCAATGACCGTGGACATCAGTGAGAACTGGACAGACCCCTACATGTGTCTTGGTACCTCAAAGCCCCCTGGAATGTATTGCAACCCCAGGGGAATTAGGGGCTCAAAGCAGGAGTTAAATTCAGCTACAGAAGAATAAAATTATACTTCTTGTCCTACATGACAGATACATAAACTAGTGGAGGTGGGCTTTGCAGAAAGGCTGGAGATTCTGCAAGGGCAGGGATGGGCACAATGGGCAAAGTACCACCTGCAACTATTCATAACAGAGCTCTGCACCCTCCAGGGTGGTGGGCTCAGCACATGAGGGAGGGAGGGGTGCTGACAGAGGGCGACCAAGTACCCGCCCAGTCCCCAGAACACAGATGATGAGCTTGGGGAGAAGGCCAACTGTGCCTGCTTCACCCCACTTGGACCCAGAGCCTGGCAGGAGCCCAACTCAGTCTGAAGCATCAAATAAATGTCTGTGGAACAACCAAATGGGGGAACGCAATACATACTTGTTGAATAAATACACATATTACATTACATGTGCATATTTATTTACTGGAGAAACACAGTATTACTGGAAAATAAAATAGAAGAAATTATTTTCCTGCAGTCTTATTGAGGTATAATTGACATCTAAGAATAGTGTGTGTATATATATATATTTTTTAATTTATTTTATTTTTTGCAGTTTTTGGCCGGGGCTGGGTTTGAACCCGCCACCTCCAGCATATGGGGCTGGCACCCTACTCCTTTGGGCCACAGGCACCGCCCAGAATAGTATACCTTTAAGGCAAGCAATTTGATATCTTTTTCTTTAATTTTCATGTCCACCTCTTCTTCCTTCTCCCTCCTTACCTTGCAACTTGGTATCTTGATATATGCATACATTGTGAAATGATCATCACAATCCAGCTAATTAAGGTATCCATCTCCTCACTTGTTACCATTTCTTTTGTATGTGTGTGTCTGGTGAGAGCACTTAAGATCTATCATGGTAGCAAATTCTGAGAGCACAATATTGCTAACTGTAATCACCAGACTGTGCATCAGATCTCAAGAACTACTTCCTCTTGGCCAGGTACAGTGAGTCACGCCTGTAATCTTAGCACTCTGGGAGGCCAAGATGGGAAGATTGCTTGAACTCAGGAATGGAGACCAGCCTGAGCAAAAACCAGACACTGTCACTACTAAAAATAGAAAAATTAGCCAGACCTGGTGGGAGCCTATAACCCCAGCCATTCAGTAGACAGAGGCAGGAGGATCACTTGAACTCAGGAGTCTGAGTTTCTGAGAGGCTGATGCCATGGCCCTGTATCCTGGGGAACAGAGCAAGACTCTATCACAAAAAAAAATCAAACCCAAAGACTACTTTCTCTTGCATAACTGACGATTTATAAACTTTGACCAATATCTCCCCCTTCTCTCTTCTCGCTACCCCAGCAAAACCATTCTATTGTCTACTTCTATACATTGGGCTAAAATAGAAGAAATTATTTTAACATTTATTTCAGTCCCACCACCCCACGAAATCAGAGCATTGAATTGTCCTGTGTTCCCCTCCTGTTGTTGTTCTGGATAAAGAGGAATCACAACACCTGGCAATCTTTGTTTTCCTGAAAAAGTTTTCCTTCCCTGAAGGAGTAATAATTTGCAATTTCGTCCTTATGCCTCAATGTCCCCAAGCAGGGGTGGCCTGGCTCTCCCCCAGTGCCTGTGCAGTGGACCATGGGCTCCTGCCCCAAGCCCAGTGGTGGAGGCAGCCCGAGCAGAACCGGCCTTGGCCTGAACAGCAGACACCGCAGTTTCAGGTCCTGACGCAGTCACCACCACCCCTGCTGTCCTCTCCAGGCCTCTACCCCCACCTAGTTGGCTGATCTCACAGATATGCCTTTCAGCATCACTGTTTGATTCATCTGAGCTTCCTTCATTTGAGTAGCTGATCCTCACAGGGAAGCAATTCCAAACACAGGTGTCAACATCAAAGTCGATGTGTGAAGAACCCATGGAGCCCCACGACAGAAGACCCAGGCACTTAAATTCTCCTGATGGCCAATGAGCCAGACATTAGCTAACAGATCCCAACCCCTGGCACTTCCAAAAAGAGGAGCGACTCCTGATGGGACAGCAAAGGGCAAGAATCAGGGAGAAGCCAGGGCATCGCCATCCCTCTGCTGGCAGCAGCACTGGAGGCAGGGCCACTGCTAGCGGCCAGGTCTTCTCCAGGACTCCAGCTTCCCCAGTTCAGACCCACCAAGGATCCAGTTCTCACTAATCATGCAAGGGGTGGCCGCGGCATTATGTGGTTACAGTCTCTGAGTTGTTTGTCCCCTACTTGGCCTTTCACTCCTCTCACCACCAATTCCCTGTGTTATATTCTCCCTGTTTGAAATAAAGGAATATCTGCTTTCCCAATTAAATGTCGACAGGACACAAGAGTTGTGTGGTGACCGGAGAATGCAGGCCAGACCCAACCAATCACCTCCTCTCTGCTCTAGACAGGTGAGAGGTGACCAACTTGTCCCACTGTGTCCAGGACATTCCCCATCCTAGCAATGAAAATCTCACTACCTGGGAAATCAACCCTCAGTCCTGAGCAAACCCAGATGGTTGGTCACTCTATTTCAACAAGATGATCCTGAGGAACTGTATAAAGAAAACTATCTTCTGGGCTGGGCAAGGTGGTTCACACTTGTAATCCTAGCACTCTGGGAGGTCAAGGTGGGAGACTGTTTGACTTTGGGAGTTTGAGACCACCCTGAGCAAGAGCAAGACCCTGTCCCTACTAAAGATAGAAAAATTAGCCATACATTGTGGTCGTGCTTGTAGTCCCAGCTATTGGGGAAGCTGAGATAGGAGGATCATCTGGACCCAGGAATTTGAGGTTGCTGTGAGCTTGGCTGGTGCCATGGCACACTAGCCTGGGGCAACAGAGTGAGTCTCTGTCTCAAAAAAGAAAAAGGAAGGAAGGGAGGGAGGGAGGAAGGGAAAGAGGAAGGGAAGAAGGAAAAAAAGAAAAAGAGAGAGGAAGGAAGGGAGGGAGGGAAGGAAGGGAGGGAGGAAGGAAGGAATCTTTAGAACACAGTTCTATAACAGAAGAACAGAAGGAAGGGAGGGAGGGAGAGAGGAAGGAATCTTTAGAACACAGTTCTATAACAGAAGAATAGAAGGAAGGAAGGGAGGGAGGGAGGGAGAGAGGAAGGAATCTTTAGAACACAGTTCTATAACAGAAGAACAGAAGGAAGGGAGGGAGGGAGGGAGAGAGGAAGAAATCTTTAGAACACAGTTCTATAACAGAAGAGCAGAAGGAAGGAAGGGAAGGAGGAAGGGAGGGAGGGAGAGAGGAAGGAATCTTTAGAACACAGTTCTGTAACAGAAGAACAGAAGGAAGGAAGGGAAGGAGGAAGGGAGGGAGGGAGAGAGGAAGGAATCTTTAGAACACAGTTCTATAACAGAGGAACAAAGGAAGGAAGGAAGGGAAGGAGAAAGGAAAGAAGGAAGGAATCTTTAGAACACAGTTCCACAACAGAGGAACTGAAGCAGGCAAGTTCCCGGTCATTGGTGTCACGCACAGACCATTGGACTCAGAGTCTGACCACATTTGATGTGTGACTCTGAGAAGTCCCTCAAGCTGTCTGTTCCCAGTTCCCGTGGAGTGGAGAGTTAGACTCCTGATGCTACATCTCAGCCACCTCTGGAGTTACTAAAGGAGAAATGTCCTCTTAAAGCAGCAGTTCTCAACCTGTGGGTTGCGACCCACAGGAACTGTATTAAAGGCTGCAGTGTTAGGAAGGTTGAGAACCACTGTCTTAAAGTATCTTTCAACAACCAACTGCCCACTCCAGACCTGGGCAGGGGAGATGCCTCAACTCCTCGCAGTGTAAACACAGGGTACAAACGCACGCCACAAGCCAATACTGCACCTGTCACCCTCCCTCTCTCCTCCATGGGCCCTGAGGCTACACATCTTCCTTGGGCCCCTAGATTTGGAAATATCCATGCTTCCTACATTCTCATACATTTAACTTGTAAAATAGACTGTGATGTTATTATTATGTATTGTAATTAAAACATCCAACTTAAATATTTTTAAAAAAGAAGAAGAAGACTTTTTCACATGGCCTTGGTGACTGACCTGGGGAACACACACACCTAGACAAGGAAAGGAAGCCATAGGCAGGGAAAGCTGTACAGAGGGCAAGTATGATCACTGCCACAACTCACTCTTAAAGTGACTGAAAGAGTATCAGATGGGCACAGGCAAGAACACACATGACAAACGCATGACACTATCACAGACACGTGTGAATGGCAGCCTGGAGGCAATTCCTCGTGTTGTGATTAGATTTGTGGGTGCTCTGAGTTCCTGGGGAGAGCCCCTTTCTAGGCCTGGCCCCCTCTTCCAGCTTCTCCTGCCAGGAGCCATCTACAGAGACTGTGGGCTGTGAGTCCTTTTTCCTGGCTCACCCACATGGCTCCCCACACCTCTGCACCATGGTGGCTCTCCCCCCAAGGCCAGAGGGCCAGTGATGATTCCAGAGAAGTGACTGCACACACAGGCCCCAACTCCACTACCACCCTCACTACCATTCCTCTAGGGTATGAGGAGGAATCTCACTCCCCAGGAAAAGAAAACTCTGTGGAGAAGGATTAAGTAAATATTAATAATCCTCTGGGCACTTGACCATTCTGCCTTCTTGCAAACAAAGGACCTTTGGGTGTCTTCTCTTCCTATATAACATCACAACTACCTGGTAAAGAACAGCTCAAGGAAAAAGAAAAAGGCATTTGCTACTGTCGCTAGAGCTGTAGCCCCACAGGGATTAGGACTTTCTTTTTTTTTTTTTTGTGTTTTTGCCTTAGGAGGTTCAATAGGGGCGTTCAGCCTGCCATATGTTGACACTATAGGGTAACCAGGCACTCTCAGATCTCCAAGTAGTGAAAATAATTGTCCCACTTAGGAGACATTCATCCCTTTGAGCTCAAAGCAGAGTCATAAAGTGAGGTTGTCTCACCCTGTCTTGAGCATTCAGACACTTTTTCTAGAAGCATCTTCCACCTTGCTAGGAGCCTTGCTCCTGGAGTCATCATTTGGCCAAAGACACTAGCACCTTACACCTCCTTGGCCTCTGAACATACCCCAGACACACTGTCCCGGTTCTGTCATTCTTCATTGTGTCCGTCAGGGCAGAGACCAGCCAATGAAGGTCTCTACCCCCACCCCTTTCAGACTCAGTGACATTTACTGACTTCTACTATGCGTGCCATTTCACAAATTTTACCTTTTTTCATTTTTGTGTCCTTCAAGGTAGGAATTACTAGCCCTGCTTACCAGATGAGTGTGGTAGGCAGAATAACAGCCTCCAGAGATGTCCCAGTCCTGGAACCTAGGAACATTTTTTCTACAGCAAAAAATACTTTGCAGATGTGATTAAGTCAAAAGTCTTGAGATGAAGCTAATCATTTTGCATTATCACGTTGGGCTTTGAATGCAACCACAGTTGCCCTTATAAGAGGCAGAGGGAGATTTGACAAGAAAAAAGGCAGTGAAACACCATGCCACAGTGCTGGCTTTGGAGATGGAGGAAGTGGCCGCCAACCCAGGAGCACAAGGCATGCTGAGCTGAAGATGGAAATGACAAGGAAAGGGATTCTCCCCTGGAGCCTCCGGAGGGATCTTGGCCATGCCAGCATCTTGATTTCAGCCCAGGGAAATTGATTTCAGACTTCTGACCTCTAGGACACTAAGAGAATAAAAGTGAGCTACTTTAAGTCAACAGTGTGCTAATATATTACAGAGGCAACAGGAAACTAATAAGACGAGTGGACAGAGAGGTTTGATGACGTGCTTCACATCATCCAACAGGTTAAGTAAAGCCGGAATTCACATGCAGAACTTCGGGTTCTAAGCCTCACTCTGCTATACCACACTGCTTCTGAGACTACAGCAATTCAGGGTGCAATAACTGGAAAGCAGATAAATTAGGTAAACATCACGCATGTATGTGTGCCAGAGAGTGCATGTCTGTGTTAGCAGAAGAGGGGGCCGTGCCATCAAATTGTATTTATCCCTCAAACTACCCAATGGAAAACTGAGAGGCACCAAACACAGCTTTTAGAGAGACACCATTCAGCTCTGATTCCCAGCTGTCCTGCACTCAGTCTTCATATTGGAATAGAGAAGGATGACCTCATTCTGTCCACATGTTCACCTTAAGTGGTGGCCTTATAGAAATGCTAGAAAGAAAACAAACTACTGTACCTTGTGTGCCCTATTAGATAACAGAATGTGAATAGAACAGATACAAGTTGGGCTCGGGTCCTGAAAGCCAAAGTTAAGTGGATGCATTTCCTAAAGGAGACCCAGATCAGCACATCACTAACGGACACTGGTCAATCATGACACTTTGGGCAGGAGCTGGTCCTTGCGGCTTTGCTCACCTGACATGTGTTGAATTTTCTTTCATATTTAGTTCCTTGGAGAAAGCTCTAGAATTGGAAACTGGAAAGGTCCCTCTTTTAACTTACAGAAGAATCTGAGGCCCACAGAGGTTAGGGCTAGCTCACAGGCAACCCGACAGAGCACCGTGACGTGAAAGGGTGAGGAAAGCTGCTCTCACACCCTTAAAGCTCAGGATGGGAGGACCACAAGTGGCTGTCCCCTTTCATTTTCTGAGAAGACAATTTCTTGTGAAGCCCTGCCTGTTGCTGAGCTGTTCGATGCTTTTTCACAAATGAAAACTCCACTAGACCCTGCTCCCTTTGATGTTAAACTTTTGACCTTACCTAGCTGTTCATATATAAATACATGCTGATTAGTTATATATCATGCCTTAGTATTGTCTGAGGGGGTAACAACAGATTTCATGTCCTTATTTGGAAACAGAAAAATAACATCACGAGACCCCTAGCCAGAAGGGAATGGCATGCCAAGGCCTAACATTATGGAGGTTTCACTTCTATTTGGGGCACCTTTAACTTCTTGGGCAAACATTCCATCTAACAAACACTGGAAAATGTAAGTTGGAAAGGCCCCTCTCATTTATTAAATTCTCTCATTCTTTTCCAAGACTGTCCCCCCAAAACTCTGAAATCCCCTTATCAACTCTCATAAGAACAACAGAAGGAAACGAGCATTTTCTAAGCCCTTAATCCCACTCCTACCTAACCTCCCTCACTGCTGCTGCTCAGGCTTCCTGCTTCTTAGCTCAATCCTCACCTCTGGTTTAAAACCCACTAACACTTCTATTGTTGCCAAGAATTTTCTCTCACACGGGGACCCCCCAGCCTGCAGTTTTAATTGTAGTCTGTGGCATCATAGCTCACAGCAACCTCAAACTCTTGAGCTCAAGTGATCATCTTGCCTCAGCCTCCAGAGTAGCTGGGAGTACAGGTGCCTGCCACAACACTTGCTTTTGCTTTTGTTTGTTTTTTTTAGTAGAGATGAGGTCTCCCTCTTACTCAGACTGTTCTCAAATTTTTGAGCTCAAGCAACCCACCTGCTTCAGCCTCCCAGCGTGCTAGGATTACAGGCATGAGCTACCCTGCCCAGCCAGGTAGAAGATTCTCGATGGCCAGGTCACCATGCTCCATCCTGACTACACCACTGTACTGCCCAGCTCACCATGGAACTGTGGCAAGACTTCTTGGTGTGGGGCTTGCACCTTGTATTTGGCAAATATGCACAGGTGCTGACCCCATGCCAGACAAGGAGGCAGGATTCTAAATAGCATGGCAGGGAAAATCTGGTACCATCATAAACTCTACTTTCCTGATTTTGCTGAGGAACATGTGCTTATTTGGTCAATAACATCTACCAGCAGAGATTCCAAGCCCAGGGAAGTAGTGGGAGTCCCCACGGGCAAGGGGGAGCCACCACTTACTTCAGCACATGTGTGGTTTCTCTTCCTGGTCGACAGTAGTATGATGGCTTTAGACATCATCTTCCACAATTACATCTCCATCCCTGCCTTTCTGCTTCAAGTCGTTCTCTTGGGAAACGCTATTCAAATTTTATGGAGCTGAAAATGCACTACCTTAAATCCAATTTTTTTTTTTTTTTTTTAGTAGAAACTAGGTCTCCCTGCCAAGATTCCCAGGTTTGGTTTGAGGAATCCATGGGACTGAGAGTGAGTTGTTTAAAATTCTGCAGCTATTCTGTTAGGTCCAGTTCAACAAATAGTTTCTGAGTGACTACTGTAGACCAGCTCTGCTGAGATGGACATCCACTGGTTGCCTTGGACCTCATGGTGCTCCCAATCTAGCTGGGAAGACAAAGTGGAGGGTGATGAGCATTGCAAAGTGCACTATAAATAGCAAAGGGATTAAAACTAATCTAGAGGGCCAGCTGCTACTGCTGCTGCCGCTGCCACTGCTGCAGATTGAAGCCAAAAAGAGAACCAAAGAAAATGCAGGAAATGTGCCTGAAAAAAAAAATAATAATAATAGCATGGTGGCCACACACAATGGTGATCAAGTTTTTTTCCAAGTTCCAATGAAACATCCATTCATTTTTATTTTGTGAGATTGAAGCAGTAATAGCTGGGTGTACAAAGAATTTCCTGTAGATTAATATGAAGCTGGAAGGAGTTGATAGACTTCAGCAGCAATTTGGGCTATTAATCCACGCCAGTCATTCATTAACCCTCAGGAAGTTTTCTGTGCCAAAGTCATTATTATTATTGTAAACTCAACCCCAACCCCCAAATGGGTGTATGGCTACTTTTCGCTCCAGGATGCCGAGTGCGTGAGTCAGCCAGGGAGACTGAATCATTTCCTAAATTCCCTTTTGGTTCATGGAGGGTTTGGCTTTGTACAATGCAGTTGCTGCTGAGCAAACACAGTGAAGAGCCCCTTTCAGAGGTAACCGTTGCTCTTGCTTTTTCTAAGAGGCCCTGAGTGGCTATAGCAGGCTGTTGGTTGTCCCTCGTTTTTTGTTTAACTATTCTTCTGTAGTATAAATTCTAGCTGGCAACATGACTGTCTGGCTAAAGACTACATTGCCCAGCATCCCTTGCAGTAGGTGTGGTCATGTGACCAGGTAAAGCCAGCAGACGTGCTGGGGGTCACAGCTTGATCATGCCCTCAAAAAATCGGTGTTATACAAAAGAGGGAATTGTTGGGCCCTGCCATGTGCCTGAGGCCTAGTGCAACTTCCCAAGCCTGACTAGAAGTAGATCCACCGAGCTACTTCCACGTAGCAACAACTCAGCAAGGCCCAGCCTGAAACTGCCTCTACCTAGATACAGCCAATGTGGTACCATGCCACTGGCCCAACCCTGTCAC